>FR989916.1:5380083-5469623 GCA_905404115.1 Pheosia gnoma
GTATCTTTGTCAGTCGTCACGGAAAAAAATCTTATAAATGGCTTACCCTTAGGTTACCGCCTAGCGGTAGTCCCACTAGTTATGTTTCGTAGGGAAGAAAAAAAAAATCAATAAAAATAATGAAATGAAAAATCTGTTTAATAAAAAAAAATACACTGACTGTCCGAAAATGCACAGCCAAAACCGACGGACCGAAAGACTTTAAATTTGGAATATAAATGTCTTGAGAACCTATCCTAGGGGGTGCACTAAGTAAGGATTTTGGGAATTTGGAAGTTTTTTTTCCGTTGTTCTACTATTATGACGATTTAAATATAGATTACATTAAGTCGTGCACAGTACAGTAATTACAAATGCTAATAACAAACTTCGCAAAATTAGTTTTTTTTTATAATTGATAGAACTAGGCGATACTTGCGATACTAGGCGATAGTTTTTTTTTGTTAATTACGATCGGGTACATTGTGTAAATTATGGGCGAACGATTGCATTTCATCGCACACAGCACATAGTATTATTTTGAAATCTAAACTCATAATATCAAAAGATATTGATTTACATTTGTATGTTCGTCAGGGGTAATCTCCAGAATCACTGGTTCGATTCTGAAAATTCTTTCACTGACAAAAATCTACACTATTGTTCATTGTCGTTGGCTATCTTACATAACGCTATAACTATTAGGGATCGAGTCGCTGCTCAAAATAGATTATTGCGCGAGTAGAGCCGCGTGCGAAAGATAATATTTACATATAATTTTATTAATTTATATAGGAATATTATGTTTATGTAACCTACCGAGGGACTACATATAATATTTAACACTATTTTTGTTACAACTTATACAGGTGACATGAGCTAACATGTGTACAGGGCTTAACGTTCCCATACTAACAGTTTCTCGGACTATCCACAAACAAAAGCATAGATTAAATGAACAAATAGAGCAACCTCGTTTTTACCAAATAGGCCGCAATGTTAATGTTATTGTTTAGTCTGTGGAGAGCACGCGAGGGTCGGGTTTCGCGCCATTTGGCCAACCGGTCGTGTAATAGCCCTGTTAAGGAACAACGTACAGTGGACGGCATATATTAAATGACTAATGACGAAAAAAGAAGATACAAGACTCTTTTGGTCTGAAAATTAACTTTTTAATTATAGCTATGCTACCTACTTGTAATATCATGCACGCTTAGCAAGTTATGTAATCATTTTCATGGCAACAGTAAGTTTGTATGTAATCCTATTATTCCTGAAGCAACAGAAAAAGGTCATTAACAAATAACAATAATATATGATGCATTGCTTTATTGCGATTTTAAGTTAACTTTGATAGCAGACTGGGTACTTAAACTATTCTAATTTTTAGATTTCATAACTTCGTAGAAAAATTTGTAAAATATTTAAAACGTCCACTGTGCGTCGCTCTTTCAAATCTCTAATGTTCCTCTTCAGCCAGCGTTGTCTATTTGAATTTAGAATAAGCCGGCTTGAAATTCGAATTGAGATGTTTGTTTATGATTCAATGGTTTGATTTGATTCGCCGCCGCTGCGAATGGGGAGAGTGTCCGATTGCTTTGGCGCGAAACGTATTTATTTGAGTTTGTAGTTAAGCCAATAAAAATATGATTAAGTACCTATTACTTACTCGTATATTGATGTTTGTGATTATAAGCGAATTAATTTACAAAGCTTAGAAGTTATTAAATTATAACAACAAACAAAGCAAATGATAAAAAAATATTTCCATAGACTGTTTTATTTCTTCAAAATGTCAGTGTTGCTTTTGTGTGGAAAATGGTTATTCAACTTTTCCAGAGTGCAAAATAAACCCTAAATGACATTGTAAGTCTACGTTCTCACAAACATACTGAGCTTAAGAACGATTTTTTGATACACAGAAACCGCAAGATCAAATAAGTTATCCCCAAATAACATCCAAAGCTCGGCGCGGGCGGGCGGAGGCGGCGGGGCGGGCGGGGCGGGTGATTACTCCATTACCGGCCAATAGACAACATAAGATGCTTTTTGTTTGCGAACAATGAGAGGGGGACCTAATTGGACCACTAGTGGTGCCCTGAGGACTTTGGACTTAGAAGGGGTATAGAGTAGCGACCTTTTATTATTTTTAGCTTATTTTAACGATTAAAGAAATTTGTCTATTGCTTCTATAGTATTGTAAGCATGGTATGTCGATAATAAAGGATGTTGAAACTCTGTTCTGTATTATTTAATTTAATTAATTGAATTTGTATCTCTGTCGGCTTCCATAGTTCCTCTTCTTTTTTTTTAGGTTGGCAATTAGCTTCAGAATAATGCCATTTTTGCCAGTGTCGAATAATTCTTGATAATTGTACTTGAATTATATATACCCCTGATGATAATGATAATGTTAATGATGATGACATGAATTCCCTACCCCTATCAGTAAATCTGTTGATACTTTACTGAAAATTTACCGGACATCTTGAGAGAGCTTGGATAGTCAAGTTATACTATTTTATTTTAAGTCCCTTCACTCGTGCACGTTTATGAACGCACAATGGTTAATATCTCATTAATATTACACAATAGTTAAAAAAACACATATATTTTTTAATAAACCGAAATTGACCACTTCTCGGTTTAACTTCCCGCCAAAAAGTCCGTTTTCATAATTATAACGGATAACTTTACAAAGAGCGACGGCCCTACGACATATATTTTACAATTATTTAGTTTATATACAATTTATATTCGACCGCATGGCCAATCTATCTTACCGACGTCAATAAAACCACAAAGCACACTCAACATCATAAAAAGATTGTCAAAACAACTGGCCCTTTGCAATTTCACAGACACCAGAGATGTCAGGTGGCCCATCCTGTGGGACCTCGATGGGCCGCTAGGGAGGGGGCCGGTCTGGGCTCCGTAATGATCGTAAACACCAGTTAAATGATCGAATGTGGCCGACTGTATACTGAGTTAAGTAAGCATTTAATGCGTTTGTGTGTTCAGATTTGGTGGTGACTAGGTACTATTTTATCTAGCCATAGAATATAGATAAAGACGTCTTGTTGATATTAATTTCTTATATTTACGTTAATACTACACATTGAAATAAAACTAATTGTACGGATTTTATCGCGTTTATATTATGTTGTTTATGTTCCCGACGTTTCGACTGCTTTACAGCAACCATAGCCTATGTGCTACTCCAAACTATAATCTATATCTGTGCTAAATTTCATACATATCCGTTCAGCCGTTCTGGCGTGAAAGAGTAACAAACATCCATCCATCCATCCAAACTTTCATATTTATAATATTAGTATAGATAAGTACAGTACCCCATTCGTAATGTAGGCACCATGATAATTGAGTCCACATACAACGTAATCACTTCGAATTACCACAAATATGGCGAAAGCATTAAGCACAGTTAGCGGATGGTCGCGGGGGCGCGCGTAATTGCCAAATCATGTAACCCTGCCGTACCCTGCCGTGGGCCTACCCCCGGCCCGGGGGCGGATGCTTGTATTTAAGGGACGATTTGTTGGCTTATTCAAGACTAGCCATGTATCCAATCATAACTTCTACTAATGTTTTTCTTCATACAAACTTTGATCCCCCACTTAACCCCTAAGGGGTCGAGTCTCACTAAAACCCACTAAATATTATAAATGTGAATGTTTGGATCGATGGATGGATGTTTGTTACTCAATCACGCCAGAACGGCCGAACGGATCTGGATGAAATTTGGCACTCAGATAGATTATAGTCTGGAATAGCACTTAGGCTACTTTTTATCCCGGTAAAATGTATGTGTCCCGTGGGATAGATTTGTTTTGATTTTTCATAGAGCTAAGGATCGACATGTTTTTTGCTTAGGTAGTGGTAGTTTAGGGGTCAGAAAATAAATAGGCTTATTTTTATCCCGAAAAAATGCACGGTTCCTATGGGATAGCATACAGGAACCGTGCATTTGCAAAAGGACATAGAGGAAAAGGACATACTTTTTAATCGCGGGTAACACCGCGGGGCGCAGCTAGTTTTCAATGATCCTTACTTAGTGCACCTCTAAGGCACACTCAAGGAATATATCCTTCAAATTTCAAATCTCTTGTGAATCCTCAAAGAGATTATAGTTCCGTATACGTAAAATAAGAAAGAAGTGATAGCCAAGTTGGTAAAACGCTTGTCTCTGCAACGAGGATCGCAGGTTCAAGCCCCGGCTCGCACCTCTGGGATTTCTGAATTTCATGTGCGAATCTCATTTTCCACCATGATTATCTCTTGCTAAACGGTGAAGGAAAACATCGTGAGGAAACCTTCATGTTTGGAAGAGACGTGTGAACTCCGCGTATTTTGTGTGGGCAGAGCCGCGCCCAAAAGTTACTCATAAATAATTATACAATAGCTAGAGGCATTTTATACAAACGAAGGCAGCTACATTAACGTTTGTGCCTCATACGAAGTTCAAGTGTTTGAGGCATAATGAGCCCATATTTGTGTATTGTAAAGTAGCTTTTACACGTGATGTACTTCACAATAAATATCGCCAGAGAATTACTGTTAAAACTGTCTGTAATTACTGTTAAAACAAATAATTAACCAATATTCGCCTTCTCACTTTTGTGGCCAGTTAAAGCCATGACTAACTAGTTATTTTCACCTCGTAGAGATTTATCTCTCGAAGCCCCCATTGTGAACTAACCTTTATACCGCCCACATTCGCAAATCAAGCAGGACCAGTAACATACACCCTTAGGCAACGATAATTAACGACTTCAAAAGCGTACCGTACGGGGTCTCGTTATATTAACTACTCATATCATTATAACTCGTATGTCTACTTTTTAACGATGTAATTGATAGCCAGAGTTTTTTTTTGTTACAATTAATTATAATGAGTCGAAAGATAAGTCGAATAATCGGTTTTATCTCGAATTATTTTAAAAAATATGTTTTAAATTGCATTATGTAAGGTTAAAATATTTTAAGGGGTCCGTCGGTACACATAAGGGCACATTCCCGAAAAAAAAAACGAATTTATTTGTCATTTATGATTGATAGAACTAGGCGATAATTTTGCGGAAATCCATTGTTAAACAAATGGGGAAAGAATAAAAATGAAATTTAAAAAATAACACTACATATTAAGTCCGCGAGTAAACGGTACTGACTCGTTTTCTCACAGAAAAAAAAACAAACATTTTGTACATAAACGTGATCGTTATGACCTACTTGTTAACCCCTTAAAGTATTTTACACTATTTTTGTTCAACCTTATATTCTACAGACAGAGTACGTACTTACCTCATGGTTCCTAAAGGAATATACCTAGAACTTTATTGCTTTAAAAAACCAAATATAATAAAATAATTAGGCACCTATACAATATAATTAAAATATTACTATGTGGAGCCGTCTTTTTTTCGGGAAAATGGAAAATTACATGTCGATCATAGAACTGGCAGTAATTACCCAAACGTGTTGCTACTAGCCAGAAAAAAAGAAGAAATGTGACGCGATACAGACTAGCCCATAGATAACATTACTTTGATTCCCGTTTACAAGTACCTTATGTAGTAACCAAATCGAATTAAAACCATTATAGTAATTCACACGCCATTACTCCGTCCAAACAATTATCACACTACAATAAATTACAGTAAAATCGTCAACAAATCGTTATTATACCAAATTACCACCATCTGCTACCGTTTGACAGATCCCAAAGGGTTTTGGCGCGCTTTCGCCAAATGTCAATCGGCCATCTTGCGGCCATAGAGTAAAATTTGCAATTTCACGCGCCATTGATTACGGTTTTGTTAAATTAACCGATTAATCCGTTTATTGGGTTTAACAATGGTTTTTGTTTGTTTGAAATAACTGTAACCTTTTATTTTAGGAGATACGTACGTTTAGTTTTTGTGTGCATTCGGTAGTAAATATCGCTAGTTGTATGATATCATGTGGAAAATTTACGCTTCTGGGATGTATTGAGGCATTAAAGATGTATGAAAAAATTGGCGCCACTGGCGTAGTGATATTAATTTTGTTGTAAGAAAATGAACCAGGTAATAAGTACCTACTCAATAGCCTATTTATGTATCGCGTTCTTCAATACATTAAAACAAAATATATTTTACAATTGCATTATAAATTAATCAACCATTGAAATAAAACGAATCTTACGGCTTTTAGCGCGTTTATTATATGTTGTTTACGTTCCCGAAGTTTTGGCTGCTTCACAGCAACCATGGCCTCATGACCATGTCACGGGAGGATCATTCCTCCCGTGAGCATGGTTGCTGTAAAGCAGCCGAAACGTCGGGAACGTAAACAACATATAATAAACGCGATAAAATCCGTAAGATTAGTTTTATTTCAATGTGTAGTATTCGCGTAAATATAAGAAATCAATATGTTAATCAACCATTGATTAAGCAATAATGTAATATTTAAATCTATTAATATCTCTCTCACGAGTTAAAATAAGAGTCTGAAAGAATACTCTATACTTAGGTACATATATCTATCTTGAAACATCTGAATTAATAAATTCCGTGATAACTTCTAAAGAACATTATAATAAGTACGTATTCCTAGCATCAATACTCAAAAATTTAAAATAATATCATACTCGAAACCTTTTTTCAATAGCTACTTGAAAACAATTGATCTTAGCGAACGAGCCAGCGTTACAAACACTAGCAAAAAACGGCAGGCGCCATAGACAACAAGCTTCCAACAATGAGATGCCGCCAACCTCCGACAAAGGAGCCGATCGAAGAATGGATATAAAATAACATATTTCATATCCATCGGTTTTAAACGATGGCGCAAGTGATACACTATTGGCGACAAAATATTATTTACTATTTGAGTGATTTAGGCTAATAATAGACTTTGTTTGGGTTCACAAGAGTGCACCTCTGACTACGTCTTAAGAAAATACCGATGTTAATATGCTTCACCGATGCGAGGCCTGGCACACTCCGCCCTTGTGCGAAGCTACAAGTACACCGGCAGGTCCGCCTTGGCGGACCTATTCAATAGGCTGCCACGCATCAGAAAGATAAGAGCTATGCAATAGAAAGAGCGATGACTTATAAGTACATATAATAGAGTAGAAGTCAACTAGCGCTGGGGAAAGACTGGAGAGTGGCTGAAAGCCCCGCGGGCTCAGGCCTCAACGGTATACCTTTCCAAATTAAATTGTGTAAAGTACTCAGCGTTAAAATCAGTAGAATCATGCTTTTAAAAACAAAACATGCTAACTGTATCCAGTTTCATGAGAAACTGGATCAGTTAAAATTTGCATATAAAATCAGTCAGACAGTAGTTAAAGAAAATAGTACATTTTTAAAAAGACATGCAAGCTTTACACAATCATTCATAGAAACATGCAACCAAACAACAGACACAAATAGGCCAATTTACAAACTCACTATACAGTGGTGGTCTGAGGATCGTGGGGAAACGAAGCGAGATGTCAACATCGAGAAGCGCAGAGTCAAATGTGCAGAGCAAGCCCGAAGAGCGGGAGTCGTCGAGCGGCGACCGCAGGCAAAGGAAAAATATGAGGATAAAGCCAAGACGGCACACCTTAAGAGTTGGAAGAACTGTTACAATGACCAAGTGGAAGAAGGAGTATGGTCATGGTGGTACAGGTTTTTAAGCACAGAGTATAGGATCCTACCGCACCAGTGTACGGAGAAGGTGGCTGGTGTGAATAGGAACAAATTGCAAAATAAAGAAGACTGCTAGCAACTTATTATGGTAATAAGCCCAGCTAGCATCTTATATCACATGCAACCATTCACACCAGCAGGTCAGTCTGAGCAGTGGATGATAGGACCCTATACTACAATTCTGATCCTGTGTACTGTGTATGACTGTACACTGTTGTGTGCAGTCATTAGTTAATAAGAAACAGCCTTACACTGTGTATTATTGTGCACAGTGTAGAAATAATGTAAGATAACATATAAATAATGTATCTTTTTCTATGTTTACTTTTATAAGAAGTCATTTTATTGCTGTTTTTTTTTATATTCATTTTACACTTTCTGTCACTAATATTAAGATTTACAAAGTCTCTGACCCCCATGTCAGAGGTGTTCGCGGGCCGGGTGTGATAGCGCCCGGACTAATAAAAAAATAAAATAAAAAAAAATAGAGTAGAAGTATATGTATATCAATAATATCTGTTGTATATATAATTTTGGGAAAGCAGCCTTGTTCAACCAGAATTGCACTTTATTGTATCCGAGCAATGAGTCGCTATTTATTTAAATGAATTAGCGAAGTGATCCTTTTGCACGTGTACTATAAAGTATTCTACGCTCTCGTCAACTTGTTCAACGATAAAAAGTAGCTTATCTTGTTATATTGGAACAAGACCTTGAGAGGTCACCCGTTCACAATAGCGGGCCATTAAAACGATAACGAAATATTTAATCCGTTTCCGCCCTTGCCTTGCACCACAGCCCACACGTTAAGGGTGCTTCACACAAGCTATTAGCCCTTTTGTGTAGTGCTCTTATATTTCACACACCGCTGCGCTCGGCCCGTGTGGGACAGGCCTTTGTATCCGCAGATTCCGACGGAATAGTTTATAGATTTGCTAATAAGTGTATATTTAATATTACAGTTCTTATTATATACAATAATTAAAAAGAAAATAATATAAATATTTACAAACTAATATAAAAAATTAAAAAGAGTACGTTTGTCGACTTGATTGGCACAGTTGGTAGTGGCCCTGCTTTCTGTACCGAGGGTCCTGTATTCAAATCCCAGTAGCGGAAAACTTCGTGAGGAAACCTGCATATCTGAGACAGCCCCTCGAAAGATGTGTGAAGTCCGCCAACCCGCACTGGGCCAGCGTGGTGGATGGCCTAATCCCCTCGAACTACGGGGAGGCCCGTGCCCAGCGGTGGGACATTAAAAAAAAGGGCTAGTACTTAATGGTTTACATGAATAAAAACTCATCTGTATCTGATTCAGGTTCAACCCAACCCAAAGTGGTAGGCGGTGGTAGTGTGGTAGTGGTAGGTAAGGTTCAATCGAACCCCAGCTATAGCTTTTAAGCCTCTCTGAAAGCCGGTCGTTAATAACGTTACTTTGAGGGCGCGCCGCCGTTTTTTGCGCCCCCCCCCCCCCCATCCGATGCAGGGTGGTAGCACTTTTTAATTCTTTTGACGCTGGCTACTGCAGACGTATGTGATGAGTAGCATACACATTAGCCTGAGGCACCAGTATGTATAATATTTTACGTAGCCTTACGATAACGTACGCGTGTTTCGTCCAGAGTCGCAGTGCGAGTTTATTCGTAAGCTAACCGTTTACTTCATAGTCTACGTATTTAGACACATTGTATGTAGAATTTAAATATTTAAATACTATCCGCTAGCGTAGCTGTTCAATTTGCCATAGAATGCGTCTAAATACGTAAACTATACGGTTAGCTTACGAATAATCTCGCACTTGACGTAGGTACTGAGTTTATTTGTAAATAAGATATAACATCCATGACTCGGGTACAAATATTCGTGCTCATCACGATATTAAAAAAAATATCCTAATTAATATGTAGGTACGCTCAGTATGCCTATTAATTGTAGAGATAGTTATACTATATAATCGTTAAATATAGATTATTAAAATCGACTAAAACCCGATGTATCCCATCCCTATAAGCCAGTGAGCGCGCATTCTCGCATCAACCGGCGGCCGCGCGGCGCCCATCATATTTCATTTTTATCATTTTATCCAATCCTTTGCCGGGACCGTACTTTCAGAAGCCGAACTCTTTTTTAATTCGTTTTACAATGATAGCGGACTGGTACCAGCGGGTTTTTATTCGCAGAATATTACTGTATGGGCGGTGTTGTATGGGTTCAGTGTAAGGGTTTAGTCGATTTAATGTCAGCAAGTGTAAGCCACTCAAACAAATTGTCGATTCATGTGTGTTATTAATAAAATAAAAATTATGACACTACAAAAAAATACCTTCATTATCAACATTTAAATAACCTTATAGATATACCCCAAATCAAAAAAGAAACAGCTTATATTGAAATTAAACTAATTTTACATATTTTCAAATCCAAAACCGAGCGCACCATTGCAAGACCTCAAGATACTGTGAGCACGTTCTGCGTAGATCGAATCGCAAACAACTAAATATGAGGTTACCCCCGTTCAAACTATAACACTAGGACGTCAAACAGCTCAGACCTCCCGTGACCATGGTTGCTGTAAAGCAGCCGAAACGTCGGGAACGTAAAAACATAAAATATTGTGTTAAAACACTTTCAAAGGTGATATATAATTGAGATCAAAGCGACATAGATCACTACACATAAATTAAACTAGGAATATTTGAGGCTAGACTATGCCGAGTACTCGTTATACGACATGCAACATCACGCACAAAATTTTAAAAAAGATCTATCTTTTTTATCTATACCACGCCGGATTTCAACGTTCTGATGTATCTGTATGTCACGTTTTTATAAAAACAACCGGGTCGAATCTCCCGACATTAACGGCAGTGTGCACACAGAGGGCGCCACGCGTAAATATCAGTTATGCAGTCATTAGGTGTTCGCGTTCTCTCTCGCCGTTATTTTATTTACGGGCGCTCCTATGGACGTGCTGGCTTGCGTCACAGTGACGTATGACGTAACTAGCAATACGGTTTTGAATTTAGAACATAAAAATATATTTTAAGAAAAAATAAGCTATGAATTTTAAATGGCATTTAGAATTTGCCGCTTAAAAAATCTTTCTTCATTTCGATTGTAGGACTATCAAATGAAATTATTAAGTGAATATTTTCGCTCACCATTTCAAAATTCGAAACAAATTCTCATAGCAATAAACATCAGAAAAAAATATTATTTTTAAAATCGACTAAAATTTCAAATTTGGAATACCTATACACAACAAATATATGGCACCCTAACTAACGCGTCCGTGGCTCCCCCTGTCCATTATCAGTATCATCCTATGTCGCCATTTAAATAAAAATACAATTAGGGCAATGTCGCGGGTGTTGTGACCGCTCGCGACTGCTTTAGATTAATTTAGTTTTAACTGATAATTATTATAGTTTGAACGTGTAGAGTTGGGAGTTGAGAACATTTGTGTAATATTAGGAATTAGATTGGTTTATAGTAAGTTGTTGGTTGTCTTCTCAGGTTTAATTGTTTAATAATAAAAATAAACTGTTTCCGTACTTGGTTGTGTTGACATGAAGAATACTTTTTTTGGCAATTTTTCCGTCTATGGCATCATAGCTCTAAAACGGATGGGATTTCAATGCATTTTTCATTTGAAGGCTATTTTTACTTGGTTGGTTTTCAGCTACGTTTGATTGAAATAGATTCAGTGGTTCTTTAATAGCACAGCCGGTGTTGGAATCTCAGTCGTAGAGAGGATTAGTCCAGAACCGCAGGTGCGACCTACTAGGAATTTTATACATAATATATATGTAATTCCATTTCAAGAGTATAACATTAAAATGCTGACATACAAGCAATTTAAATTACTCTTGACACAAAAAAATACTTTTAAAGAGCATACACAAATGAACAAGTATATTTTTATTGGAAATAGGTACGTCCTTTTTTTTGTGTGATCCTAATATTAAATATATACTTATTAGCCTTGAAAACGTTTGTAAAGACATGTGAATATCGCTATATTGGGCAAGTTCACATTATGCGTGATCTTCTGACGTAGCATAACTTGTGGGGGCTCCAAAATTAATGTGCTCAGACATGGTACGCGCATTAATTGTTAAAAAATCACCCATTAGTTAAAATACAGATACGGTACATTTAGTTTATTACATAAAACTAACTATTGCGTTATTGCAGGGTGTTAGTTCGAATTTCGTATGTACACTTACCAATCCCGCGAAAAAGAAGTTTTTGTGCAATTGTATGTTAGGTTACTGATTGGCACAGTAGGCAGTGACCCAGCTTGCTGTACCGAGGCTCCCGCGTTCGATACCCGGTAGGGGCAACCTTCGTGTGATTGTACCTACCTAAAGTGTAGCGTGTGTGCGCCCCGCATGGCAACACATTGGAGCTTACTTTTATATATTATTTTGTAAAAATAATGAATTTCAAAATAAAAAGACAAGCCCGCTGAGTTTCTTGCCGGATCTTCTCAGTTGAAGTCGCGTTCCGATCCGGATGTAGACAAGAAAAAAAAATGTAATGACAATTTGTAAGTGCCCCTGTAGGCCTATACGATATAAATGATTTGACTTTGACTTTGACCCGAGTCATGTTTGCTTAATATCTATATAAGTTTAGGGAAGATCTTCCAGCCAGGCGGGTCGTATGCCTGGCGGGGCGGCCGCTATGCCCCAACGGTTATTTTCGGGATCTTGTATATATGTTACTTGCTCCGAAAACTCTTGAGCAATCCACCCCCACAAGATGACTGGCAAAAAAAGTTACATTTAACACTTAATGTTCATATTCAAATAATTAATACGTTTCTCTCAATTGACTTTCTACAATGAATATGTTAAAAGTTACCCTCGACAGATGCCATATGACGTCACAATTATACATTAACTACGAAATGTCACCCCTGTGTAACGTTTGACATAAATTCTGTCAGAGTTACTAACTTTTCGATACCGCTGACCGTTCCTCGATAATTATAAAATCGTGATTGGCCTGTATCTCTGCATGGAAGATATATAAGAGGATCGGAATCTTTGTGGAATAGCCCCTAAGAATTATTTTGTTAATTGGCTACAAAATTGTGACATTAGGCCAGTGTCGAGTAAAAGTACCCCGGATGATAATGATGAAATCGAGGATGATGATGCTTTGAACACCCTAGTCCTATTAGTAAAGCTGTGGATAATTTACTTACAATTTACGAAACATCTTGGGAGAACATGAAATGTCAAGTAAAACCTATTTTTTTATATCCTTCACTTGTGCGCGTTTATGAAAACAGAACGGTTAATATCCCACTAATATTTGAATTTATCAAAGAAAAAGATTGTTTGGAAAATAAAACAAATTTACTAATTTTTTGTTCCTCGCCCTAAGACTTTTAATAACACCTCAAATTATAATACTACTTTAAACTATTCTCACGCCAGTAATCTTTGCAAACTTATACTCCACCATTTATTAGTCAAAAATACTGAATAGATAAATCATCATTATTCGTGTTCACTGATATTTTAGATGATATTCATCGATTGTCCCAATATCACAAAGAATCTAAAACATCCAACAAAAAAACAAACTAATACGTTTTAAAATATAAAGTGTTTGGTCTCCAATTTCAATCGCTGACTCTATTAAAGACCTTTTGAGTTACAATTTATTTTTAAATATTTATTCATTCGACCCCTTAACTTACTAAACGCACCCTTATTGCAATAAGCATAAGAAATGTTACTAAATCTGTAATCGACTAAATACCTATGATTTGAAAGCTTTGAAACACGACACAACACTATTTACCTATTCATTTTTCGAAAATGGAACTTAACGCCCAAATCGACACGTTAATACTCGACAAAAGGAAAAAATAAACGGCTTTGTATAATTCGACAAAATTGAATTTGCATTCCAGAATCTTGGCATAGACTTTTATTTATTAGAACATAGAATTGAATATTGAAATATACTTTATTTTTCAGTTACATCTAGTTAAAAGCTTTGTGTAATTCTGCAAAGTTACTCATACCGGCAAAAAGCTCTAACTCTTGTCTTATTCCTTTGGAATAATGTTTATTTTATGTTGAAAGTAGCTCTAAACAAACGCAATAATAAGTTTGTTCTAAACACAAGTAAAAAAGAAAAGCGCTCCCTACTTTTTTAAACATGTAATTCGTAGTTTCGAATTGCAAACGCGGTGTTCTTATTTCAAAACAGCGAGGTGTCATTGGACACTCCCTCGTGGGTACAGAAGCGAGAAAGTGCAGTATCTTTATAAAAAAACTTAAAACCAATATTATTTCTAGAATAGCTACCTAAATAATTCCAAATTCAATTATAAACATCATATTTAATTATACATTTACCATCATTAAAACTTAAATGTATAGCAGTAACAATCAATACAATTAAACAGTCAATCACTGGTCGGCCTATCGCGCGAATAATTAATTGAAAATGAACAAACGAAACGGCAATTAACCAATAGCCGCAGTGAATCGCGGATTAATTACATTAAACATTATTTGAACCTTTTATTATGACGTTTAACTGACAATGGTTAATTTGTGAATTGATTTAAATATACATTACAGATTCACGTGAAATGCAATAGTTTTATTGAGTACCCAAGTGTACACCAAAGTGATAAGGCTTTTCAAAGTTCTATGCTTGACATCGTATGTCAGAATGCTTAGTTTTTTAGTAACATAGATTGAGGAACACATACTCATGTGATCTTATATAGAATCATAAGTCTGAATTAAGTACATTATGATATAAATAGATGGTTCAACATCTAACGCCATTCGTATTAAACCTTTTTTATTTTTAAGATTTTCTTTTTCTGTACGTATCCCATATCAACAATAATATAAATACCAAGTAATTTCGCACCGCCGTACATCAAAGACTCAACATTTTGAAATAGGAATCGTATGTTTTTAAATCGAACGCGTTAAGTTGCGGATAAATGGATTGTCATTCATTCATTTCATTCGTCGCCCGCCAGTTCATCGGATCGGACGTATCTTTCTTTACACTGTGCCTCGGGTTACAAGATGGTATAAAACTTTACACTTATTTTTAAAAAGATACTTAATAATGGATATAATCTTGTACTAACTAGCCCAAATATTCTATTATTTGTATTAAACATTAACTTTAATTAACGGGTCGTGTCTGTAAATGAAATACTTGGTAATCGTAAGTTTAACATAGCATTAGCTGTTGTTGGCGGTTATAATTATTAATATTTAGGTCATTAGACATATTATATATATATATATTCAGAAACACAGGTTATTTATTAACCGACTTCAAAAGAAGGAGGTTCTCAATTCGGTTGTATTTTTTTTTCCATTTTTTTTACAGTGTTATTGCAGGAGCCTCCATTTAAGCATGTAAGATACCTGTACCAGGATATTCTGCTGTGTTATGATATTTAATGTACACTTTTTGAATAGTTTATATTTATAGTCATATAGTACTGCGCAAAGCAAAACTCTTGTGCTCAGTACTATATGACGTTTAATAAAGTTATATAACGTTTATAAATTTGGAAGTTAGTTTATATACCTAATATTATTTAGTTTTCTTTGCTCACAGAGTATACTACCCATCAGACGAGTAATATTTTTAATAATTGGATTTGAAACCACCGACAGTGAGGAGCTTACATAAAATAAACATTAGTTTCTGAACGCACCCGTGGAATGGGGCGCACGATCAATTAATGTGCACCATTTGTGCAAGGAAATAATTGGTTCGTAATTATTTTTGAATATGCATGAGTAATTAATGTCGTCGCTTATTCTGATACCTATTCCATTTTTTTTTAATGCATGATGTCATATGTGGCTTCCAATATCAATAAACGGTCGTACTTACGCAGGGGCTACGTCACAAGCTAAGCACGCTTGTATTATGGGTATTATGGGTACTGTACAATGGACTGAGGGCGAACCCAGTATATAATACCTATAGGTATTAATAAATGTCATTTCCCATTTTAGTCCCATTTTAGATCTCATCGTCACTTACCATCAGTTGAGATCGAGATCAAATACTTGCCTATAATGAAATAAAAAAAAACATTAACATAATCATCAAACATCCATAACTCGGGTACCAACATTCGTGCATATCACACAAAGTTAGTCACCGGGCTACAAACCTGAGACCTTTGGCACAAAAAGCAGGGTAATTAACAACTCTGCCTATCGGGTCGTCAAACTATACATCACATAATTGTACAGCACGTCAAGTGCGAGCTAACTGTATACTTTATAGTCTACCGTATCTAGAAGTCTTGTATAGAGAATTGAACAGCGCCTCTAGCGGACGGTATTGAAACCTTTCAATTCTCTATACAAATTCTGGGTGTTCTCAAGTCGAGAGTGAACAGGTACCTTCTAGGCAAGTATGCTCCATCGTAGATCTCATCGCCACTTACCATCAGGTGAGATCGAGATCAAATACTTGCCTATAATGTAATAAAAAAAATAAAAAAAAAAGTTAGGTTACGAATAATCTCGCACTTAATGTACCCGAGTTATAAAGCAACGCACAGTAGTTTAGTGCGTGAAGTATAACAAGCGGCACGCGGCAACTTATCACCTCGTGGATCGCTTATAAGCAACTTAATTTATTGTCTAATTACACAAATATCTGTCTGTCCGTACGTCCCGACTTAAATATGCTAAATTATGCGCCAAACACCAAAACAACGATTCGGTGCCACGTTGTAACGATTATAAATTGTTTTTGTTTTGTGTATGGCCGGTTGGTTGCGTTTGTAAGATAAGATTAGTAAGTGAATTAGTAGAATTATCAATTAGGTATGGTATCACCTGCTTGGTTTAGAATTAATTTAAAAAAAAATGCAATTTTGAATTTTTATAGTCATCTTTCGGTGGTACAATAAGTTTGTTATAATCTGTTGAATACCGCCGAATACTCATTGCCAACTCGAATATAGCTCCTGGGCTGTTGCCTAAAATCGTGCAGGGCTGTGACGTCACTGCCACTGCATGTACTCTCCTCACTTATTTGTTTTACAATTTTTTTCATCTTTGTCATATTTTCATGTAATACTCACGCACTCACACATTCGATCACACATACACATTCCGGTAACACAACAAACACAACATGCACACATTTCACAGTTCTCAGTAAATAATAAACAGCTAATTGATAATAATAAGTATCTGGCCTCTTCGTGACCCAGGGTCGCGCCTAGTATGAAGACTACTGGTATATCTTTTGTATGTGAATTTGAATACATCTCTATGACTTTTATGACTGCGCATGGCAACACACTGGTGCTTTTTTTGTAATAATCATGAAAAAAAATTGTAAACAAAGACAAGCCCGCTGATTTTCTCGCCGGATCTGCTCAGTTAAGGTCGCGTTCCGATCCGGTTGTAGAGTTAAGAAAAAAAATTGTAAACGGCAATTTGTAAGTGCCCCCGTAGGGCTATACGAAATAAATGATTTGACTCCGAATTTGACTTAAAATATGACTGTATGAAGTTATATTAGTTTAATGATAAAATATTCATTTTTTTTTAGATAAAAACATCATAAATATGCAAACATTAAATTAATAACTACCGCAAAACTCGTGTTTTCAAACATCACGTGATGATCGCCCGTAATTTATACGAAATAATGTTCAAAATGTTACGCGTAGTACAATTTAACGGGATATTAATTAAAATACGTCCGAAATTTCGTCGGTAGGGTTGCCATATGTTGAGAATTCCCAGAATTGGTGGAGATAGTATCTGAATCTTGCAAGATCCGTGAAGGATAAACAATGCACTTCGTTTACACTACCGGGTTGCCCCGGCTGCACACGCATCAATTACCTTAAGAAACAGATAGATGAAAAAAAATACCTTGTAAAATAGTTGTGTCTGTATTTGTTTTTTTTTTAATTCACGGTAATCTATATAATAAATCTAAAATAAAAACAATTACGCCTGCATTTCGTATAGGGTAGGGAAAACAGCGTCTAAGAGGAGCCAAAAGTCTTGTCAACTCGACCACTTATCTACATAAAATATAAAACAATACATTATGAATTTAAAATCTTAAAATTACATAGAGGTACCAACCAAATAATAACAGCAAGTTTATTATTTACTAGCTGTTGCCCGCGACTTCGTCCGCGTGGTATTTAACAAAGAGAACCGTTGACAACAGCCTGCTCGCCCATTCTCAGCCTGCGGGACGCATTGCAGGTTGTTGCTATCAAACTTAATCAGGCGCTGCGCTGCAACATTGGTTTTAATTTTTTTCGTGAGATCCTATTTTTTTTTTCTAAAATAAAAGTAGCCTAAGTTACTCCTTGTTACATCAGCTATCTGCCAGTGAAAGTCCCGTCAAAATCGTTCCAGCCATTTCAGAGATTAGCCGGAACAAACAGACAAACAGACAGACAGACAGACAGACAGACAGACAGACGGACAGACAGACAGACAGACAGACAGACAGACAGACAGACAGACAGACAGACAGACAGACAGACAGACAGACAGACAGACAGACAGACAGACAGACAGACAGACAGACAGACAGACAGACAGACAGACAGACAGACAGACAGACAGACAGACAGACAGACAGACAGACAGACAGACAGACAGACAGACAGACAGACAGACAGACAAAAATGGTAAAAAATGTTGTTTCGGTATAGGTAACGTGTATACATCCAAATGCACTTAGTAAAAAGCGGTTATTTTAATATTACAAACAGACACTCCAATTTTATTTATATGTATAGATAACTGACACGTAAGGTTTCGTAATGAAATCGAACATTCACACACAACACAAATTCACAAAAAAAAATACTGTTTTAATAATTATTAGGTATCAAAGCATCGTTAGCCAGCCCTGCCGCGCATCAGCCCAAAACCGGCGCGCGCGCACTCGCCCCAAATATTCATTATCGCCGCATCAATGAATTAGCGATCTAACCGCCAGATAGCAGGGTAATAACCGTCGGACAGCGCGTCTGTTTGTATTGGGGGTTGCAGATAGTCGAAGTTAAATTGGATGATTATAAAGTTAGAGTGATAGATAAATACTTAATGGCTTAGGCTTGGCATAGTACCGTACGTCAAGTGCGACTTAACCGAATGCTTTATAATCTACCGTATTTAGACATTTTGTATGAAGAATTCAAAAGCGCCTCTAGCGAACGGTATTAAAAACTTGCAATTCTCCATACAAAGTGACTAAATACGGTAGACTATAATGTATACGGTTAGCTTACGAATAATCTCGCACTTGACGTACCGGGGGTCCTAGGTTCGCATTACGGCAGTTGCAAACTTTGTGTGATAAAAACGAACGCTTGTACCCGAGTCATGGGCGTTACATATCTATCCCACTAATATTATAAATGTGAATGTTTGTATGGATGGATGTTTGTTACTCAATCACGCCAGAACGGCTGAACGGATCTGGATGAAATTTGCCACAGAGATAGATTATAGTCTGGAATAGCGCATAGGCTACTTCTTATCCCGGTAAATTTAATGGTTCTCGTGGAATAGATTAATATGGTAGCATACACACTTTTTAATCGCGGGTAGCACCGAGGGGCGTAGCTAGTAAGTAATCGCCTCCAGCCCATTGTATAGATCCCATACAAGCGTTACTTAGTTTGGGACCGTACGGTTCGTCTGCCAGATCATTGGATATAGGACAACTTAGTTTGTGCCTGCTGGCAAGCCTTTCGCCGTAAATCCAAAGTCAAATCGTTTATTACGTATAGGCCTACGGGGACACTTACAAAAGTGTCATTACATTTTGTGGCCAATGGCTCCATTCTCCAATGGCTCATGATGTTGCATCTTATAACACATTGGGAGCTGTGCTACTTAACTCAGCACCCATGGGTGCCGGGAGTAGGGTGCAAAAGGGTGCAGTGGGTGCATCACTTGTCGTGAACGAAATTTGGTACATATAGATTTTGTTTTATTTTGTATATAACCTAATTCTATAAAATATACTTTAAAAGCGTCCCCTTAAAGGCAGTAACGGTGATCATAAACACAGCACAGACACGACATCCGCTCGTTACAACAAACTAATACCTTTCCGTTCTGTAGTCTATGCACTTACCATACACAATGGGTTACGCCCACACATCAATTATGGGATTAAGTTATTAACTCTTGAAAGGAGATCCCCGTCGAGTAGCGCTCTTGATGTAGCAATCTGTAGTCTGTCGATCTGTGGAGTTGTGAGTTGGAGCGATCCAACCGCCAGTAATTGGCCCGACTAACCAACTTGCCTATGCCAATTTGTGGCCCTACCGGTCGGGTGTCATGTTGTGCCGTTCGTAGATAAGCCACCCATCCATCTATGTGTCGAGTTCTAGGTCTCCCTCAGAATTAGAATCAGAATATTTTTTGTTTACGTAAACCATTAAGTACAAGTTGTAGAAAACATAAATCCTTTTTTATATTCTTTTTGGTAATTTGTTATAGTTTTAATTATTCATCTGTCATTTTTCTATACAATACATTGTCAGTTCGTTACATTAATACAAATCTTTTATTTAATTCATATACATATTCAATTATACAACTTTTACACAAGTAGGTATTTATGAGTCTTCAATAATTTCACAAAATGCAAAGCTACACTTCACCGCCCGATAGGAATGCCGTTCCTATGGAGAAGAACGGGCAAGACACTCCATGGTTGCTCTTTTAAAAAATTTCTTAAATACATTTTTGAGCAGTATATTGTTATAGGTTAGAACAATGTAGGAACGGCTGGGCAGGCTTGAAAAGCTGATCAAGAAAGAACTAACCCTTAATATATAATTACATGTTAAGTGCTACATGGTTCCCAAATTTAGAAACAACTTTTGTAAATGAAGAATCTCGGCGGATGTGTCTATGGTCCGAGACCCATTCTTAAATAGTGTTATTCTTAAAAAGTAAAAAAAATAGTGTTAATTATTCTCTCAGCTCAGTATAGGTAGCATTTTAAAATGACTAATTGATTTATTTCCTTTGGAATGTTATCTTTATAACCTACTGTTGGCCGTGTAAAATAAGTGTGTAGTAATTTATTTTAGTATATAATTATATTTAGTATATAATTTTTTTTAGTGTAAAATAATTTATTTTACACTACTTTTGTTACACCTTATATATTATATTTCTCCTGGCGCCCGTGTGCTAGAACTCAAAAACACGTGAGTGCTAATTAATGACACCATTAAAAAGTTAATTATAAGTATCATTGTATCTCGCGCGTCATTAACTCAAATAATTGTAATTAAAAAGAGCTTTTAACTAAACAGATCATTAACTTCTGTGTTGCGGTTATAATGGGCTAACATTCAAATTGTAGAAACATACCATCACGCTACTATAATACGAAAAGGGTAGGTCAAAATATGGACTGGTAACACATATTGTTCATGGTCTTTTGGTTTTTTTTTTATGTTCCAAAGCCATATGCGGCAAGCCGAGATTTTTTTGAAAATTACAATGCAAAGCAATTGTCAGACGAAAAAATTACATTTTGAAGCAATGAAAAATGTGGTCATGTTTTTTTTATATTTAAATAGGACGTCCAAGATTATATGTCATAGATATTTCATAATATAACTATGTAGTAGGTATGATCGTTGGTATATCCGTAAAAATAAGGAACGCATTGTTACCTTGGCGAATTTGAGACATCGATTTGTCTATGAAGGCACAAATTTGTCTATCGAACAAAATGCATAAATTAAAATTATGTAATAACTATAATATGATCTGTAAACGCAAAGCAATAAAGTTCTTATTTAAAGAATACGTTTCAATGTAGCTTAATTAATGTTGTCGTACCTACACAAAATCGATTATCGCTCACAAACGCATCTGCCGTTCTAAATTTGAATAATTACAAGTTTTAAATACAAACACGAGGCCATCGACAAAGTTATGTTGCTGTTCACAATGGCGCTAGTGTCTTCGTTTACATAGAAATTTATATAAGGATTTTTAGTTCTATTTTTGTCCGTTGTTTTTTTTTGTCGCCAACCAGCCACACGCTCGTCCCGTCCCGTTACCTGTTAGAAAAACTGACAGTTTACGCAGCTTACGTGAATTACCTCTTAACATGTTATTAATTGGTACCGGTGGTCATTTTTGGACGCTTTTAAAGCAATTAATAGGTTAATGTAAACAATATGACACTCTTGGGGGTAATAAAGGATATTTTTACTAATGTTTTGGCTACAGTAGCTTGGTGTAGAAAAGAGAATAAAAAACTAAATTAGAAAAAAAATAGTTTGGGGTGTAGAATAAAAAACGTTATATTAATTATTTAATCAATACTTTATTAAAATATATTAACATCACGCCTGTAGCCCTGAAAGAGTAGACATCAGTGCACCCACATTTAATTATTAGTAAGCTACTAAACCGTAATTAATCCATCCATCAATAAAGTCAGTAAATTCCGACCGAGCAATACAAAATACAGAAATAAGTATTTTCATTAGTGAATTAAAATCGAAGAAACGAATGCGTTTCATAAAAGAACTCAAAAATATGGGGCCCGCACGCGTGCAGAATTCAATTTCGATAATTAAGTGACAGTTAGATAAGGACAACAAAAATCCGACAATCGGAGCGTGGCAACACTTGGACGCACGCGCGATCCAACGATAAAACCGACCATTTTTTAATTAAATTGAGATTCTTCGACGCACTTACTTGATCTAACAATACGATAGATGGCGCTGTCACCGTAATTTTAACATGCGACTTTAACTTACTAGAAACATAGTCCTATTTCCATTGCAAGTTCCTTAATTTAAATGACGTAATTAACGTTTTGTTGTTTCAATTTTTGAAATGGTGTCATAGCTTAATAGTTTTAAGGTCGATTTTAATGTGAAATGATAGCATAGCGTGTCCGTTCCGTGGACGCACGTCGGTAATTAGGGTGAATTCGTGATAAACCAATGTAATCTCTATCACGTGGCGATAAAACTCAAATTGGTTTATGGTAATGCGCAGTGTCGTGATGGCACGCCGTTTGCGCGGCAAAACGGAATGGTTTGTAACATTTTTACGACAAGTAATAATCGAATTAATATCGCGAATCGCTTAATTAAATTGATATATTCCTGACGGTGGGCTTTGATGGCGCACGGCGATGTTAATTAATATAGATAATTGGTAAAATAAGCAGACATATTGCGATATATAAGGTGTCACAAAAATTGTGTAAATAAATGTTTAAAATAAAATAAAATACATGGATATTAATATGGCCTCACCCGCAACTTAGCGGGTGTTTTGCCAGTGTCAAGTAGTTAATAGTAATTAAATGGCGTCTCCATAAAATACATGTGTAAACAGTGTTTGATTTTTCGTTCAGAAACAAGCCAGTACTGTTTTGCCCCACAAATTGTATGTATTTTTTTATGATTTCAAATAATTTTAAAAAAAAATTGGGAATGTGACCTTTATACTGATGGACCTCTTCGAGCATTTTACACTATTATTGTTACAACCTAAACATGGAAATGTTATCGTAATGTTTGTTCGTTTTGTTATCCTGGACTTTCTGACACTCTGTCACAGTTTACTCACAATAAACACAATTTCGAAGTAATTTGAGGGGCAAAATGCCCCTGTGTACCCCGGGTGTACTTACCTATAGGTTTGAAATAGGGAGATCTGGCGAACTCGACTCGGCTTTCGAAGATGTGATGATCCCTCACGACGTCCACCTTCACAGTACAGCGAGTAACAGATACCGAATCATTAAAGAAAATGAGATTCGCATATGAATTGATTTCTTATATTTACGCGAATACTACACATAAAATGAATAATGTGACAATTTTTCTTAACAAGTATACTTAAGTAGGTACTTACTATTCCATAGTCCACGCTTCGTAAGAATTGTCTACTGGCTAGTTTTTCTTTCAGCCCTAAAGACATAGCACCATGCCCAATATAACTGAATTAAAAAAAAATCAACCGCGAAAAATTACCCTCCATATCCTGACCGGAAATGCTCGATTCCGAACCGGAAACACCGGATGTGGCCCGTTAGGCGCCTACCGCGCGCTTAACGCCGTTACCCCAATTTCAAAATGGCGATTGTATGATAACAAAAATTGTTGGCATTTGACACGCAATTAAAGGGTCATCTTGCTGGGTTCATTTAAACTATTTAAAGTATTTAATTAACTAAGTACTTACGTAATAAAATTTAACTGGTGGTAGGCTTCCGCCGTGGCTAGTCACCACCCACTGAACAAAGCCATGTCGCCAAGCGGCCTAGCCGTGTTCCGGCATGATGTTCGGTGTTGCCATTCATGGATGGCGGATCAGATCAGTTGCGCTGCATGTGCCTAGTGAATGTAGCGTCTCGATCTACTGCCGCCTTCCTACCTAGGCAAGGTATGCTCCATCGTAGATCTCATCGTCACTTACCATCAGGTGAGATCGAGAACAAATACTTGGTAGTAATAAACTATTTTCAAACCGTTATAAGAATAAACTTTGTGTGATGAGCACGAATGTTTGTACCCGAGTCATGGATGTTTAATATCAATGTATGTAATACTGGGTTTAGTATTCAGTTCATACCATTGTACGGTACCCATCATAATAACTACCAGACACTGATTATGGCAGGTGTCCGCAACCCTTCCAATATTCCCATCCCATATCCATCCAATCCTCAATCCATAGTCCCAATTATCTTTCCATATTCCTGCAATAGTTCCTCCTGAGGTCAATTCGCTGTTGATGCTATCATGTTCAGCAGTTGACCCCAGCAGGTGGATAACATAACATTAAAATTCTCAAAAGGGCCTCTACGTGTGGGACCCATGTCCCCGCGCAAGCCTTCCAAAGATCCGGGTATAGCCCGTGTGGAGAGTGGCTACCACGTAAACCAGCTTATCTGTTTGTGCTTCCATATGTTGTTGTCGACACTCCATCTGTATTATATCTTCGTCAGAGATAACGGCCATGAACATTTAATTTCGTTAAGATTTTTGAAGTGAAACTTCTATATAGACGGGGTATTAGGATTTTTCTGTCACGAAAAAGCGTTACGGCCGCGTGGTGAGAGGCGGCAGCGGCGGAGGGAGAGAACAATTTTTGGTATATTTTTTTTGAAATATTTTTTAGGATATTTGAAATAATTTGCAGTAAACTTGCGAAAAAATCGAAATGTGTGCTGGGACACATAGAAGAAGTGAAACTTCAACGGACGAGTGGAAAAACGAATCGCAACAAAATTTTAACTTGAAGTTTTACGGGCAGGTTTTCAAATTGGACAAGTACATTAACAATCTGCCCGTAAAACATCAAGTTAAAATTTGGTTTTTTTTGTAACAGACTTATCTCATTGCTTCTCGCGTCTGGCTCTTAGGTATTTCAAGGTTAATCTTATAAAATAAAACTAGCAAAATACTGCGTATGCCTTTTATTTCATCTGCTTACCCCAGCATAATCATAATACTTACCTATTACAATGATGAAGATACCTCAACTACTATCAATAAATAACATTAATATGTATAGAATTAAGCATTGTTTAATTTAGTTTTATTTATTTAGTCTAGCAATATTACAGAATTACATTGAAGCTACATGGCAACACAGGCTATAACTTGAAAAAAAAAGGGGAATCTAGGGAAGTGAATTCTCTGAACTCTTGTTTAGTGAGCACCCAAAAAAAGTAGGGACCGTATTTGATTATGGATATTCTTCCAAAAAAATGCTCAGTCACAAAAAATATTGAACGCTTACGATAAACATTATAAAAAGCCATAATCAGTTCTTTGAATAGCTACTATTTACAAACTTACGCACGCAATAAATAGTTACAAGATTAAGTTAAATATTCTTATTTACATTAATATACAACATGGAATGACATTGATCTTTGTACGTTTACATTTACTCGAATTATTCTTACTTATTATTCGATTAGAAAAATAAAAAACACCGCGCGGTTTCCATCACTAGAACTGGCTAGATATAATAAAAAAAAAATAACTGTCAATTTGACAACATTGAAACAAAATGGTGGCCGTTTTATTTTCCTTATCGACTTTAAAGTTTTGAGAGCGTTGACCTTTGTAAGTAATAGAAAGTAACTGAATTATTAATTGCCCAGTTTCTTAAAGGCTTGAACATTACATTCGCATTACATCAGCTTCAGTTTCCTTCACCTCTGTCTCCAACCCCCAAAACTAAACCGAACCTACCTACACAATTACATTTGAACGATTTGGCATTTAACATTCATTATATGACTAGCCCGTGAACACTGATCACAATTGAAATGGTCCATCCTCCCTTCGAGGGTCCAATGTACACTACACGAGGCTCGACAGGGGGGCTCTCGAGGTCACTGGCGAAGCTGGTAAAGGCTGCAATTGTTGAGGAGCTTGCGGTTGAAAATAAACACCAGGTTCATTCGAGAATTGTGGATGAATTGGCATTGGTGCGTGAGGCATGTTCGTCGGTCTCGACTCATGGTACAGGATCGGTACTCGGACCAACCTCTGGGCTGCATG
Organism: Pheosia gnoma; assembly: GCA_905404115.1. NCBI lineage: Eukaryota > Metazoa > Arthropoda > Insecta > Lepidoptera > Notodontidae > Pheosia > Pheosia gnoma. The sequence goes on from FR989916.1 coordinate 5,406,367, forward strand.
AGCCATATTAGCGGCTTCCAACTCCGCTGCCAATTGCCTCTTCCACTTATTCCGTCGGTTCTGAAACCAGATTTTGACTTGAGTCTCTGTTAAGTGGAGACTTGCCGCCAGTCCGGCTCGTTCTGAGCTGCTCAGGTATCGCTTCATATCGAAGGTCTGCTCAAGTTGGAAGACTTGGGAGCGAGAGAAGACTGTTCTCGTTTTCTTCTTCCGTTTGCCTAAGTTCGCGTTTGGGTCCCGTTTTTCGTCTTTGTCGAAATCATCGCTTTCGTCGACGTCGGGATCAGAATCTTGAGGATCTTGCTGTTGGGGGTAGAGGGCGGGGTGCAGTCGCGGGGAGCGGGGGGAGGAGCGGGAGGGTGAGGGGGGTGTCGGCGCGCGGGGTGGACTGCGGGGTCGCGGGGACCCAGCTGCTGATCCATCATCATTGGTTGTGGAGTCTTCTGTAACAAGTTTTTTTGGATTAGGTTGGCTGATCATATGTAGTAAGTGGTTTGGTTGGATTGTGTTAGGCTCTTGTAAGAGCTTCGAATTTGAGCATATGCGTAGTAGACTTCGTATAATAATTCAGTATGTAATAATAATTAGATACTGAATAATCAAAGAAAGTTATCATAATATATTAGATTTAAGATTGTATTGTAGATTTAATACAATAGAACCTCAATTTCCCTAACAAATAAGGATTAAAAATAAATCCGTCAAATTGCCCAACCGGAGGCGTTGTAAGATTAGTACCGGATTTTAAAAGACATTACGATAGGTAATTGGATGTATCGATTCCGAGTCGCTACTATGTCGACTCGGTATGTATGTAGGGAAGCCCCATATGTGAACCAGTGCGATTCGTTTTCAAGCTCTATTGAAGTTACAAGGATGCCAGTTTAGTGATTAAGCCAGTTGTTAAAAGTACCTACGCTAATTTAAAAATAATTAATAATGAACCTTGGTTGCAAGCTGGCCAGTACACAAGTAATGAATCAACTCTTAAATATAACGAATTTGCTGATTCACAAGGCCAGTAAGGTTCACTCGCTACTTGTATTACCTTTATCTTGCTGCGTGTATACCGGGCATTATAGACAGTGCAATCTAAAAACCATATTTTTGTCATCTGACATTTCTTTTTAAAAACTCTAGGTACTGTATTATTTATTTTAAATGGAAATGCAAAAGTCCAGATTCGAAAATGGATTGTCACGTGACCGCTCGCTATCCGATTAGGGCTGCCATTTAAAAAAAGTTGACTTGCCTATTTTATACTTGTCTGGACTTTTAGTCAAAAACAAATTTTCATAATATAAATATTTATTTTCCTTTCTAGTAGTCAATGACAGGTCTTCATTAGATCTACGCTCTTATTTTTATTTTCTTTCTATATTTGTCTTAAACTTTATCATACTTATACTAACCTTATCTTTCATAAATAAATAATATTGGAATTCAAGTCATCCATACTCCATACATAAATGCACCATAAAGATATGTATAAAATATTGATTTCTTATAGTTTCGCGAATGAAGGCGTATATTTAATTTCATTGAAATATGTATAAAAGTTAAAATTATCTGAGTGTATCGGCTCGTTCGCTCTGCGAACTTATCTAATACGTACCTGCTTATTTATTTAATAATAAAGAGCGTAACAGATAATAAAAATATATAATATGACAACCCTATAACAGAATCACTACAATAAATGAATTATTAACGTTGTACACTCATTTAAAACTAAACCTAACTGTCTTAACCATTGGGTAAAAGTTTTTTTGCATGCAAACTACAATGCAACATTCCATTTTACAAAGATCTTTGTATTACTGTCGAGTATTAGTTTAAGAAGACCTCTCGTGTGACGGTATGTGTACCTTTAAACGTGTCTACGTGATTCTGTCGCGTGTGACGTGTGATTTGCATTGATTTTAGAAGCCGTGTCGAGTAATCCTTTGTTTAGTTCTGTACGCTGTTTACACAAACGCTTACCATTTAAGTATTTTATGTGCAAGTTTAGTGTGAATACTATGTATAATATGTAACTTGATGAAGTTTAAATATATACCTACTTAATTATTATTTTTTTAAATACCAGATGTATGCTTTATATTTCATTTAATTTAGTACGTGATATTTACAAACTAATATAACTTAAAAAGAGTATAGAAAAGCTACAAAATGTGTAAAAAATTTGGCCCATGCGGTAGCGTGCCCAAAGAAACTGAGACGTGCCTAGTTAATTGACAGTTGGAGAGTATCGTTATTATAAAAACTGAGTAGGTACGTAGGTATACTTAATTATTCTTAATAATAACCACATGTAAATAGTTCTTGATACGTATCTATTTTACCATAATTTAGTACCGCGTAATTTAGTACACAAGTCATGATGAAAAAATAATTATCACCGCTCTTTTTTTGGCTCGACAGCGTAAATACTTGTGTCAATAATCACGAATATTAAAAAAAAGAAATGAAAAAAAAATCTAAAAGGGCCGAGCAATCAAACAAAACAGCATTCCGAACAAACCGCATTCGAAAATTAAAACGACCGCGCGCGCGACATCACGGCCAACATGCCGGCGACAACGCATTCGGCGCGAAACGATTCGTATGCGAAATACTCGAGTGCGAGCGAGATCGACGTACTTTCGTTTGTTTGGACTGTAACATAACGAGGTATGCCATAACCCGTCAACCGTAGGCAACAATCTTAGATCATTTTATACTGTACACTGCGGTGTTAGAGTTGAATTTTCCGCGTGCAAATATAAAAAGTACAGTCGTTTTAACGTGGCGTCCTCAAATTGTACAGATGGCAGAAAAAGCATTGTTCGCTCGGTTTGGGCCGCGTGAAATGGCGTCCCTTTTGTTTTGCGTCAGTGAGATGGGTTTTGGAAAATTAATGTCGGGTACAGCGGGGTTGAGTGCACGTGATGACGATTGCTTGTTTAGCGGTGACGTATGTTTGTAGTTCTTTGAAGGCTTTGTTCTGTCGTCACGAGCCGTGACGTCATCGAGATTAATTTGGTAAAATGAAGGTAAAAAAAGGATAAAATTAAGGAGTAAATGTGACACTGGCTGGCTGTGAAGTTGAACCGTGAAGATGTAATTATTTTTTGCTTTCAAAAATGTGTTTCCTTGATAAATACTGGCACTAATAGCACTATTGTGCAGCCAATTGCCAAACTAAAGAAAAAAGAAAGAGAATTCCTAATTCGAATTTGGAACATATTCTAATAATAATAAACCTACGAGAAGACTTAAAATGACCCATCTCGAAAATTTAACCTACTTTTTCAATAATGAAAGTCCACTTTTATCTCCTCCAAAGTTGCCTATCGACTATCAAGTCTCCGTAATAAGTCGATACATAATCCCTATAAACCGGACACCGACAAATCACGTCAGTAACTCGATACATCGAATGCCGAATCGATTAGGCGCCCCCATAGCTCGCCGCGACGCCCCTCTAGTGCTAATACGTACTCCAGTTTAGCTTGTACGTTGATTTTACTCACATAGAATCAGAATCAGAATATATTTTATTCATGTACACCATTAAGTACAGTACTTATGAATTGTCAAACGTTACAAAATGCAAATCTACAACTTTACCACCCGTTCGGAATGCCGTTGCTATGGAGAAGAACGGGCAAGAAACTCCTTGGTTGGTCTTTTTTTTAAAAGATATATTTTTAATTTTTGAGCAATACATTGTTATAGGTATGTGAGAACAATGTAGGAACGGCTAAGCAGACTTTAGCAGCTGGTCAAAAAAAGTATTAACTGAGTATAAAATTACAAGCTAATGGCTAATTAATGGTTCCCGCGTTTACAAATTATTTTTTTAAATTTTTAAATGAAAATATATTATCACACCTGTATTCCCAGACGGGGTAGGCAGAGGTGCACCGCAGTACACCCAAATACCACCAATGGTATTCTGTCCCAATGTAATAGGGAAGACCCTTTTGCCATTATACCAGGGCCCCAAGTCTGCTAACGCAATCGATTCATAATCGAACAGCAACCGCATAGTAACTGTCACTTTTTACAGATATCCCATACAATATCTGTCAAAAGTGACAGTTACTATGCGGTTGCTGTTCGATTATGAATCGATTGTGCTAGCAGACTTGGGGCCCTGGCACACTCCGTCCTCTTGTCGTTTTTGTTTAAACAAATACTTAATTATTAGTTAAGTCATCGCTAATAGAGGTGCATAACATTACAAATTATGTTAGCAAGTGTAGTAAGAGAGGATTAGCACTAGAGGGGCGTCTCGCTCGCCGCTAATCGATGCACGATGTATCGAGTAACTCACCCGATTTAATACGAAACCCATGTTATTATTCGTGTTGCAAATAGCTACTATATAATAATAATAATACCAGCCCTTTAAATGTTCCACTGTTGGGCACGGGCCTCCCCTCAATGCGAGGGGGATTAGGCCATAGTCCACCACGCTGGCCCAGTGCAGGTTAGACAACTTCACACGTCTTTCGAGAGGTTCTCTCAGACATGCAGGTTTCCTCGCGATGTTTTCCTTCACCGTGTAGGAAGTGATAATCATGGTTGAAAATGAGATTCGCACATGAAATCTGGAAATCCCAGATGTGAGATGAGCTGGAGTTTGCGCCCTTAATTCCAAGACGAGCGATCTACCAACTTGGCTATCTAGTTATATGCCCTATGCTAGTTATATAATTAGTTATAAGAGTATATGATTCGGTACGAACCTCTAGGCGGTGTAGTCCTATCGTGAGGTCGCTGCCAGTACCACGGAGCCGGTACCAGGCCTCCGTACCGGCCCGCCAGCGCGCTCCACTGTGATATCAAACCCAATCTGTAACAAAAGATAAGAACAATTATTATCACCTTAGCTGTCAAGAAAAGAGGTAGGTCGTTTGACAAGCGAGTGCCTGGGCGAGTGAGAGAGTAAACCTTCGCGGGCGTGCAAATACGGTAGACTATAAAGTATACGGTTAGCTTACGAATAATCTCGCACTTGACGCACTGACGAACCTTTTCATTCATCTACTGTATACATTCTGTATGGAAAATATACCGAGGGCCCTGGGGTGAAAATTATAGACTTCTTGTGATTTGTCCCTTTTCCGCCAAAACGATTTAAAGCGATATTATTTCAGGGTATATTCCGTACAAGAATGGGGGGCTGAAAAAAAACAATGTTGACTTTACCCTCCCCTCGAGTGAGGTGTTGTATTTAAATTCATTTTGAATAGATAATTTTAAATTCATTTTGAGGACTCTGTGTTTTTAAGCTTAACCCTTAGTAGCCTGATTTACGAAAGTGATTTATTTTTAATATTGCTGTGTTTAATGTTACTGTGTTTAATAATAATGACATTTGATTTTTTTTTTAATTTCGTTGGAAAGAATATTATACAACAGTAAAATACGTACAGCCAACCTATAAAAAAAACTAATAGTAATGTGAACATTCGGTTTAAAAGATTGGTATCAAAATTGAAACTCTAGGCTATTAAGGGTTAAGTCCCTTTTACGAAATACTAAGGCTCTTGAGTAGCAATTTTGGCACAGCCGTTTATCAGAGATTCTTAATTAAAGACTCAGAACACTTTTCAAAACAAACGATGTCGAGGAGACGCCATAGATAAGAGAGAGAAAACCATAGAGAACATAATGTATAGAGCATTTTCCATAGATTATATTGTCCACTGTAAGCGATTATTAAACACATCAAAATGCCGGATTAAAACACCAAAGGTGTGGGTTAAGCTGATTATATGGTGTCACTCTTGGTTGTTTATAAGCATATTTGACCGCCTGATTAGCGCAGTTGGTAGTGACTCTGCTTTCTGTGCCCAGGGTCCCGGGCTCGAATCCTGGTAGGGACAAACTTTGTGTGATGAGCGCGAATGTTTGTACCCAGGTCATGGATGTTTAATATCTATATAAGTAATATATACTGAGTTCGCCCTCAGTACATTGTACGGTACCCATAATACAAGCGTTGCTTAGTATTTGACCGTATAGTTGGTATTTAATAATCATTACCTGTCAAATTTATTCAAAATGTCCGACGGTAGAAAAAATACGACTTGCAACCCCACTACGCTAATAAAAAAAGCATCCGACCAACGCAAATTAAGTGATAAATCGCTTCGCGTGAAATCGCTGTGGTTCCGTAGGCGAGCTTAGAGACTCGCATTGTCGGGAACAAGCTTTCTCGCTTACCGACCGATCAGTACCGAACGGTATAAATATCGATTGTTCACAACAAAAGGGATTGCGGCACTACGCGTTGGGAGCGGGCTAGTTATGTGTAGTGATGGGGAGAGTATGTCGATGTAGTTTGGTGGTATTTTTTTTATCGTCTGTTGAATATATTTTCATCTAGTCGATAGCACTAGGCGATACTTGGCGGAAATCTGTTGTTAAGCAAATAGAGGACGACGAGCCCTTGTCAACTTTTCTAATTATAAATCAAACATGTTAATTGATAATTAAAGAAGCCAGCAACACCGAACTCCTCTAAGATGTCAGTCAAGAAACTGTCTGTCACAAATTTTTATAATGTCTAAAAATTTAATTCATTTTTCTTGGCCTAGCTAACATGCCTTAACGTGCACATATATCAAGATGTGTATGTTAATAAATATGACTCAGTAAAAAAAAGTTTGATTTGTTGTTCCTGAAGAAATTCTGATAAATTAACACGATGCCATAATTGAAATAAAAATAAATATAAGAAATCAATACGATGCCATAAACTATAAAACAATATTTGTATTTTTTTTACCATAAATCCAGTAAAAATAAATGTTTAAAAAATATACGTTTTGGTTAAAAACAACTAAATTATTTTTTCTACGAAACTCATATCGACTACGGAACTACGAACCCGCCTACGCGTCGTAGCCGGAGCCCGTAGCCATTTAACCGTAGCTTACACGCGTAGTCTCTAGTGGTACTAATTTTACTCATATCGATATATTGCAGAATAATCGATGCGATATCTTCCTATTTCGCGCAGAGTTTTATTTTGTATCGATATTCGAAATAACAATAACGGTAGCGCGCTTTTATCGGCGGTATTTTATTGTTAGCGGCGCGACCGAGCGAAATAGTGATGGAGTAATGAAAGAAGAAATAATATCTTTTTATTTTCAACTCACTATTATTAATAAAAAGACACACGTAATAGCTTTTTGAGTATAGGGGTTGTAAGATAAAATCTAAATAATATAAATACACAGATCCCTCCCAATCATTTCAAGTTTACCTACTTAATTAAACTCAACAAAGATACTTTAACTTAAACATTTAACACCATTACAGGCCGGCAACTGAATACCTAAACCAATTATCTCTAAAAATAAAATAGAAAAAATAAAATCAATAAGAAATGAAAAGTTAAAAAGGCATTGCCGATTCGTCTCACCACGGTAATCCGGCGAGCATACTTCGCAGCAAATTCCATTACACGATAAAGCGTCGACGTGAAACGGAACGACGCTGCCGCCTGATTGGTCGGCACACCGCGCTCTGATTGGCCGCCACGAGACCCCGCCTCCCCCGTGGGGTATAAAAATCGATGCGCGCCTGTTATTATCTCATTCTTTTTTGTGTCGCACGGCGCCCGACACTCTCCGGTTGTACTAATAATAGCGTTTGTGCTACCATTTTATGGTCTAAAGTGTTTAGTTGTATCTGTTGTCCGCTCGCGACGCGGGGCTCTTTTGTTACGGATAGGGCACTGCTTTGAAAGCGTCGTATCTTTTCTTTTTAAAGATGATAGTAAGAGAGACTATTCATCGAGCCTATTAGCTTTTTTTAATGATACACGATTACACATATTGAGTAGTTTAACACCATTGTTTCTGGAACACTGAAATACGATACGAGTGCCAATTGTTTAGATACTAGTATAGACTCAGTATATTAAGAAGATTCATGGAAACGTTACTTCATCTACCACTGAACACTCAAAACAATTCAAATTTGAGAACACTCGTCAAACAAAATCGCTATAGATAGTCAAACTTCTTAAAGTTTGCGAAAAAAACGATCTTACACGAGATTATTTTAACTTATAAAAACCCCTTGAATACTATAATAATTTAAGCGGAACCCTTCAAGGGCTCTACATAAGTCGAGGCACATTCCTTTATAAAAATCAGACCCTTATATAAATCTCTTAAACCGATAAGTACGTAAACACCCTTCACTTGAGGTATACGGAGTTCACATTGTATGGTCCATGTCACAGCATTGCAGCGAGGGCACGGTGTTGATTAAATGGTACTCAAACTAAATTAAACTTGACTAAATTAAATAAATTCAGAAATTAATTATTAAAATTAAAATTTGTCTGATTTCAAAATGCACTCAACAAATCCCCACCATCATCGGCCGGCAGGGTACCCAAAATGCTGGCAGCATTGCCACGTTGAATGGCAATGCTGATGTGTTGGCCAAAATATTCGCCAGCGTTCTGGTCACCAGATGACCAATGAATGAATTAAATTAAATATTTAATCCAATCTGAATGTTCGAATGCCTTAGATCAATTAACAATGAGCTGATTAACACTTATTTGTCTCAAAAAAATATGAGTCATCCGTCAAATTATAATTTGTGAATAGGATTTATCTACACATTACAGACGATCTAAATATCAATTGGTCATTACGATGTTATTAGCATACGATTGTGACTCAAGGGAATTAGGACCCTGTTTAGGTATACAGTCAAACCTGGGTAAGTGAGAACTGGATAAGTGAGAAAACTCTATAAGTGAGAGTAATAGCCAGGACCCGTCATTTTAAGCTCCCAAAACCTCTATTAGCGAGAAACAGAAACCTTTGTAAGAGAGAGTCGTTTTTCCCTCATGGACCTCCGTAAGTGAGACTGCTACTTATCTATACCTCTATAAGCGACAGTCGAGCTTTATTTATTTATGTATGTATATTATTTAGGAGGAACAAATGACATTTGCACATTCCAAAATCAAATATCGCTCGTTTGTAACATCTTCGGTATCACATATTGATCTCTTATATTTACGCAAATACTACACAATGAAATAAAACATTTTTTTCGGATTTTGTCGCGTTTATTTTGTGTTTTTACGTTTCCGACGTTTCGGCTGCATCCTAATTTCAATAGGGAAGATGGCTGGGCGCTACCACCGACTTGGGATCTAGTAATTCATATCATTAAATCCAAAATCAAGCGCACCATTGCAAGACCTCAAGACACTGTGAGCACTTTCTGCGTAGATCGGACCGCAAGCAACAACTACATATGAAGGTACCCCCGTTCAAAATATAACACCAAGACGTTAAACACCTCAGTCCTCCCGTGACCATGATTGCTGTAAAGCAGCCGAAAAGTCGGGAACGTAAAAACATAAAATATACGCGATAACATCCGAAAACTTTGTTGTATTTCAATCTTCGGTATCGCTCAATACTTGTACCACACATTATAGCATTAAATTATTTGTATGTGCCGTGCCGTGCCGGAACGGAGTGGCTGACTCCACCGACGTGTTCATACCGGGGGTCCCGGCTACCATTAATCACTACCCTTTTTTTTTTTTTTTTCTTGAAATAAACACTGAAAAATTCAGGTATGAAAAAAAAATGGGTTCGCGTTTCCTTAATTTTCTATATATTGGTAGCACTGCTTTTTTTTAAAAAAATCGGAATTATTGATTTCTTATATTATATTTACGCGAATACTACACATTTAAATAAAACTAATTTTACGGAACGTAAAAAACAACAAATAAACACGATAAAATCCGTAAAATTAGTTGTATTTAATCGGAATTATGTTTCAATATACCTATATTTTAAAGTTAGATTACGTGGATTTCTTTTTTTGAATTTTTTCGGTAACGCATTTCTGAATCACGCTGTAGTGTAAATAAAAATCAATACAGGGGTCGAAATGAACGCCGCCCTGAGAGATTACAGGTAATGTATAAATAACTCTCGCGACACACAACATGGGATCAAGTCTGCCCCTATTCCACGGGGGTGTTCGGATTCGTGGGGAGATGACACAAAAACTTGCTTTTTCAGCCTACCCTATACAGGTAGGGGATGAAGTTTGGTGGGGTCCAAACATGGGGATTTACTCGCTTCGTGGAGGGGATGTGGAAGGTGAGGGCATGCTTACCTTTATTAAAAAATATTAAGTATTGCAATGCTATTTCATTTCGTAGATCTTTGGGATTTAGGCTAAATTATTTTGTAGTATAGTGTTAACTACATATAATATCGCCAGACGAACACACCACCTATACGGTCCTACACTAAGCAACGCTTGTATTATGAGTACCGTACAATGGACTGAGAGCAAACCCAGTATATAATACTTATATACTACAATCATTCGTGCTCATCACACAAAGTTTGACACTACCAGGATTCGACACCTGGACTCTCAGGGTAAAAGGCAGGGTCACTACCAACTGAGCTAATCAGATGTCAAGTCGCCGAGATGTTTTAAATAAATGCATATAACAAGTACCCAATTAATAATTACTCATCCTTTATATCATAGCAAAATTGCTAATAATTGCATAATTGCAATTTTACTGGTGGTAGGCTTCGGCCGTGGCTAGTCACCACCCACTGAACAAAGCCATGTCGCCAAGTGGCCTAGCCGTGTTCCGGCATGATGTTCGGTGTTGCCATTCATGGATGGCGGGTCAGATCAGCTGCGCTGCATGTGCCTAGTGAATGTAGCGTCTCGATCTACTGCCGCCTTCCTACCTAGGCAAGTATGTTCTATCGTAGATCTCATCGTCATTTACCATCAGGTGAGATCGAGATCAAATACTTGCCTATAATGTAATAAAAAAAAAAAAAAAAAAAAAATAGATCAAATTTCAATCACCCTTATCATTTAAACAAAAAAAAATATATTTATTTTTTAATTAGACGGCTAAATACCGCTGAGATGTGACAAAAAAAGTTAAAGACAAGATGGCGGCTGCAGTGACAGATCGTTTACACAGATAACAAAATGTCCCGCCACTGTAAATTAAGATGGGGATGAAAGCGGGAATGTCTTACAGAGTATTAGGGTGATCTTCTCACCCTTGTTTATTAGGGGTTGACGTTTAAAAATATGTTGTTTATTTTGTTTTTATCTTCTTTTGGTAGTACCAACACTCTTGTTCTTGTAAGATCTATGTTGTTTTCAACTTGATACCAACTTAAGTATATCAAATACACTATGATAGCCTTTTATCTCTATAATACTTTAGTTATACTATTCTATCTATCTATCACTATCTTCTTATGTTTTTTTTTTATATCAAAAAAGTTGCCCTCTACTATCGCGATTTAATGTACTTATTACTTTGTCTTCGATACACATATATTTATTAATATACCAATTTTTTTTTTTACAAAATGTTTTCACACACCTTTGGGTAAGTATTCTGCCAAAGTCAAGTGGTTTTTTTTTATATCAAACATGGGAGATTCTACGCAGGCCTTATCCGCAGACTAGGCCTAATAAACCCCCCCTAACCCTATCAGTAAAGTTGTGGATACTTTACTGAGAAATTACCGGACTTCTTGGGAGAATTGGACAACTTTTTTACTATTTAGTTTTATTTTCCTACACTCGTGCACTTTATGAACACACAACGGTTAATATTCCATCAAAATCACACATTATATATCAAAGAAACACATTTTACACGAAATAAAACCAATATTGATGACCTTTCTCTTCGACTAGCCCAAAAAGTCCCTAGCTACCGCATATCCATGTATGTAATCAAACCGGGAAACTACCCTCAAACAAGGGTAACACAAATAATAAAAAGGGGAACCCCTTCAGCCCTTTTATACTCTGACATCATTACCTCCGTCCATCTAATCAGGCGTCTTACATTCCCTGCTATCTACGACAGCCGTAAACCCAAGGAAATGGGGCAGGAATGGGGTAAACGAGTGGTAAATTACCCCTTGGACGAAATGTTTGACATGACAGCGGACTTGGGTAATTCTGGTTACGTCTTAAGTTTACGTGTCTGAGATTTGTTTGTGTCCGAATTGAAATGGGAGTTTGTTAATTCCTTTTTAATTATATTAATAGAGTTAATTCGTCAGAAGAACTCGACAACAGGGTAAGCAGGAATGTAATCGTGACGTCATCGAGAAAATATGCTGTCATTGTTATACTTATTCATGAAATCTGCGGTGTGATAGGAATGGACGACGCTTACGTACCGAAACGGTACCTAAAAAGGGTTCTGCTTGAGGTACTGTACGCTTTTATTGATACCGCAAAATCGACTGGTGATCCTAGTATTTATTATCTGACGTCTATGACTAGGGTATAAACACTCGTAAGCATGACACAAAGTTTGCTCCTACCCGGATTCGAACCCTATATACAAAAGCAGGCAGCAGCATTTTCGCGTCACGAGTACAAACAAAGCCTAACTAAAACTGTGAGTTGCCAGTGATGACATATGGTACTGAGTCGTGGCCGCTTACTATGGGCCTCATAAAAATGCTCAAGGTCGCTCAGCGTGCAATGGAGAGAGCTATGCTCGGGGTTTTGCCACGCGATCGAATCAGAAATGAGGAGATCCGTACACGAACTAAAGTAACCGACATAGCTCAATGAATTTCAAAGTTGAAGTGGCAGTGGGCGGCACATAGCTCGCAAAACCGATGGCCATTGGGGCAGAAAGGTTCTAGAATGGCGATCACGAACCGGAAGACATAGTGTAGGACGGCCACCACAAGGTGGACCGATGATATCACACGCGTAGCAGGAATCCGGTGGATGCGAGTGGCGGAGGACCGTGATACTCGTATGTGGAAATCATTAGGGGAGGCCTATGTCCAGCTGTGGACGTCTTTCGGCTGATAGTAGTAGTAGTAACTAAAACTATAACCTTTCCGGCTACGCATAGTTAAAAACTAACGTTAAGATTGATTTATCAACGATAAATATTGTTTAATGAAACCCTTTATCCTGAATAAGCTCGAAGCGAGTCGAGTTCAAAAGCGGTGGGTAATAAGCCGTGGTTTAAACAAACTTGTTGTGCGTAGTTGAACCGGGTTTGAACCGATCTTAGTTAGTTTGAGACCCGTTCAATAGATACTACTCACTTGTACATGGAACGGGCAACTGAAGTTGGTGATAATGTTTTAAAGTATTAAGTACTTCATTGTTTACGAAATATCTGAAAGATTCTTGTATATATCTTGTTTGACGACCTGATTGGCGCACTTGTAGTGCTTTCAGAGCCGAAGGTCCCGGGTTCGAATGCTGGTAGTACAAACTTTGTGTGATGAGCACGAATGTTTATACCCGATTCATGGATGTGTAGTATTATATGCTGAATTCGCCCTCAGTCAATTGTACAGTACCCATAATAGAAGCGTTGCTTAGTGGGACCGTATAGTTGATGTTTTCGTCTGGCGATATCATTCTTATATACTTTTTTTTACTATAATTACAAAGAGGTTAGGTTTGTGAGTTTGTATGTTTAGATGCAGTGGAAAATCTCCGGATGTATTAATCAGATTTTTAAGATTCGCTAATACGTAGCTACATTATCTCTAAGTGCTTATGCCAAGTGTTATAATTATCTATACATATAAATAAAATTGGAGTGTCTGTTTGTAATATTAAAATAACCGCTTCTTACTAAGTGCATTTGGATGTATACACGTTACCTATACCGAAACAACATTTTTTACAATTTTTGTCTGTCTGTCCGTCTGTCTGTCTGTCTGTCTGTCTGTCTGTCTGTCTGTCTGTCTGTCTGTCTGTCTGTTTGTTCCGGCTAATCTCTGAAATGGCTGGACCGATTTTGACGGGACTTTCACTGGCAGATAGCTGATGTAACAAGGAGTAACTTAGGCTACTTTTATTTTAGAAAAAAAAATAGGATCTCACGAAAAAAATTTAAAACCAATGTTGCAGCGCAGCGCCTGAATTAATTTTGATAGCAACAACCTGCAATGCGTGCCGCGGGCTCAGAATGGGCGAGCAGGCTGTTGTCAACGGTTGTCTTTGTTAAATACCACGCGGACGAAGTCGCGGGCAACAGCTAGTATCAAATATAATAATGTAAGTCGATTCTAATATTGCAAATAAAATAAAAAAAACTTATGTAATCTGATTGTCACCAACATGTTTTTTAATGACACAAACTTTCATATGTAATCATTGTAACGATAACATTGGACACGCCATTTTCATAACATCATGTCACATCCATTATTTTATTTATAATGTGTATTTATTGAATGTGTTAATGCTGTTAATTACTTGACATTGGCAAAATACCCGCTATGTTGTGGGTGAGGCCATATTCATGTCCATTTTATTTCATCGCATCTCATTGCGTAAAGATAGAAGAAGATAACATTGACACTTCAAGGTAGCTTGACAGTCAAGTTTTTTTTTATTACATTATAGGCAAGTATTTGTTCTCGATCTCACCTGATGGTAAGTGACGATGAGATCTACGATGGAGCATACTTGCCTAGAAGGTACCCTGTTCACTCTCGACTTTTCGACTTCTCGAGTTAAACTCAGTCCCTTGTTCTAAGTACCGCTATCTCAGACGAAGTAGCCGCAGCAACCGCACCGGTCGTCTGATCGATCGATCCCACCGTCATCCCGCCCCGCAAGTGGCCGCTGACCAATAAATTACAGTGTTCAACACCATACTGTACAAGTTATACATCAGAGCACTGACCAATAGTATCCCTCTTCAAGAGTTATAGACTAATTGTTATTTGTAGCTGATATGAGCTACCATTATCACTAAGATGCTGAGTTGGAGGTATTTTGATGATAGGTATTGTTAATGAAATAACAGCAGGATTTCATTAAGTAGTTAGAATTTATAATATTTAAACCTTGTAGCGACCTCTTCAATGTCGCCACAAGATACACAGATGGCGCTGCAGACGGACGTTCAGAACAAATTATGAATTCTCCATACAATCCTGAAACGCGCTATAAGTGTTTTCGTGGGACACAACATATATACAAGGTCCCGACGATAACCGTCGGGGCATAGCGGACGCCCCGCCAGACAAAGCCTATGTCACGAATTAAGTCGCACCGAGTCGCTCTCTCCCTTCCGTAATTCATACGAGGGAAAGAGACAAAATTGAGTTATATCTCACAATTTGACTTGCCACAGCCGGCTGTGCTAGTGCTGGAGATTACCCCCTACATCCGAAACCACATAATTTACATTTTAAAATATAGGATTGAAATTGAAGTATTTATTTTAAAAATAACAGTAATGGCCAAGTTGGTAGAACGCTTGCCTCGGTAACGAGGATCGCAGGTTCAAACCGTGGGACATTTCAACAGTGGGACATTAAAAGGGTTGGTATTATTATTATTATTGACTAGCTGATGCCCGCGACTTCGTCCGCGTGGTATTTAACAAAGACAACCGTTGACAACAGCCTGCTCGCCAATTCTGAGCCCGCGGGACGCATTGCAGGTTATTGCTATCAAACTTAATCAGGCGCTGCGCTGCAACATTGGTTTTAATTTTTTTTCGTGAGATCCTATTTTTTTTCTAAATAAAGTAGCCTAAGTTACTCCTTGTTACATCAGCTATCTGCCAGTGAAAGTCCCGTCAAAATCGGTCCAGCCATTTCAGAGATTAGCCGGAACAAACAGACAGACAGACAGACGGACAGACAGACGGACAGACAGACAGACAGACAGACAGACAGACAGACAGACAGACAGACGGACAGACAGACAGACGGACAGACAGACAGAAATTGTAAAAAATGTGGTTTCGGTATAGGTAACGTGTATACATCCAAATGCAATTAGTAAAAAGCTGTTATTTTAATATTACAAACAGACACTCCAATTTTATTTATATGTATAGATAAACTTACCTCGACAACATAGCATCATTAGCACTCCCAAAATGATTAGCAGCCAGAGCTGCCTCCAGCACATTCGACTCCCTCCTCGGCTCAGCCCTATTCAATATAGAGCTTATCGAAAAACTCGTATAGGGGGCGCTGCCAGTCGCCTTCTCTTCCTTATCCTTTTTGAGTTCATAGAAGGGGCTCTTCTGGTCCTTCCTAGAAGGAGAAGATGTGATATCCGGGCTGCTGGCGCCGGAGACCACGTTCACTTCGATGTCTCTGTCATCTTGGGAGGATGTGGGGGAGTCCATGTTGTGGGGTAATCAGTTCTTCATTGTATTGTGACCTGTTGGGTAAAGGGGTGTCGTTAAGGATTTATTTTAAACTAGATGCGCCCGGCGGTGTTACCCGCGATAAAAAGTATGAAAAATTAAAACATCTATCCCATGGGAACCATACATTTTACCGGGATAAAAAGTAGCCTATGTGTTATTCCAGACTATAATCTATCTCTGTGCCAAATTTCATCCAGATCCGTTCAGCCGTTCGGGCGTGAAAGAGTAACAAACATCCATCCATCTATCCATCCATCCATCCATCCAAACTTTCACATTTATAATATTAGGATAGATAGTATAGATTATAATATTAGTATAGATATAAATAATTACTCTCGAATTTATAGATGTTTTATAACTTTATCAAACGTCATACAGCACTGCGCACAAGAGTTTGGCTTTGCGCAGTACTATATGACTAACTATATGACTATAAATTTGGGGGTCAATATATAGTTCAAAAACTTTATGTCACAACAAAATGCGCTAGTTCTTATTTTTGACCACTTTTTGACGTCAAATAGTTCAATTTTTTTTTTGCTTGATGGCATAAGTCAAAAGTAATTATTGTTTTGCAAATCTACCATTTTCTTTTGTAACGTCCTACTATTTTGGGAGTATGTACGCGCACATATTCCTAGTTTAACTGAATCTGAGAGTATTTCAATTTAATTTTATGAGTCAAAGCCAAATCATTTATATCGTTTAGGCCTACGGGAGCGCTTACAAATTGTTATTTACATTTTTTTTCTTAACTCTCGACTTGAGCGGAACGCGACCTCAACCTTTCATTGAAATCCGTTCAGCAGATCTCACGTTATACGCAAACAGACAGATCGACAAAAATTCAATCATATTTTTTTCTAAGACACAACCAAGTTATATGCATATATTCTTATTATATATATAAATAACAAGGCAACTGAAGGCCTAACAACCTAACCAATCCCCCACAGCCTCCCTCCATCCCATCTTTAAGACGTTTACTATCCATAATTCATAAGATTTAAGTGCATTATTGTTCTTATCCTCGTCGGGCTTGTCCCGCGGGCACCCAGCTAATAGCGGGGGTTGCTTCCCTTATTGTCTGAATTAATAATGAATAATAAAGTAGAACAGACTTTTGGCTAATCGCGTTAAAGGCGAGTGGGATTTCAGATTATTTTTTTCAGACATCACAATCTGAACATTTTTCATGCGACCAGGGGCCCAATTCTGCTAATTTACAAACGCTTCAGTGGAGTGTCGATAGCGTGTCGACTGAATGATTTTAGACATTTGGTAGTCTACTAGTTTTTTTAAGACCAGCGGCTTGCCACTGACCAGCCATTCAACTGCCATAGAATTATTTCGTATTATGTACTTCAGTCGCGTATATCAATATAATGTAGCTAAGCGGTCCCAAAGTAAGCCACGCTATTATTATGGGACCAAACAAGGGACTGGAAGCGATCTCAATATATAAGCCTTGTATATGTACTGAGTGAGTACTGTACACTCGTGCTCATCACACAAAGTTTACACCTACTGGGGTTCAAACCCAGGACCCTCGGTGCAGATAGCTAGTTCACTACCAACAGTGCTACTTAGGTATATGTGTCATTGTTTTTTTTTCTTTGTTACCTCATATCAAAATTATCTACCTAAAAATACCAAAGCAGTGATAGCCAAGTTGGTGGAACGCTTGCCTCGGTAACGAGGATCGCAGGTTCAAACCCCGGCACGCACCTTGGATTTCTTGATTTCATGTGCGAATCTCATTTCCATCCACGATTATCACTTGCTACACGGTGAACGAAAACATCGTGAGGAAACCTGCATGTCTGAGAGAACCTCTCGAAAAATGTGTGAAGTCCGCCAACCCGCACTGGGCCAGCGTGGTGGACTATGGCCTAATCCCCCTCGCATTGAGGGGAGGCCCGTGCCCAGCAGTGGGTCATTAGAAAGGGCTGGTATTATTATATATTATTATAAAAAATACCGTTGGCAAATATACACTAGCCGGGGCCCGCGACCCCGCCGCCGGCGGCCGAACAACACAAGCACACCACACAAAATCACACAAAATCGCCGCGAAAACATTGATTTCAATATGTTCACTCTCCACCGACACAATCATCACAAATTGATTGCAGAGTAAATGATCTGACTGATGTTGCGCTTTGTCAATTAATATTTATAAATGGGTATACGGATGTTTAATATAAGTATGTAAGTTATATAATATAAGGTGTAAAAATAATAGTGTAAAATATTTTGACAGGGCCATCAGTCACACTAATATTATAAATGTGAAAGTTGGGATGGATGGAAGTTTGTTACTCAATCACGCCAGAACGGCTGAACGGATCTGGATGAAATTTGGCACGGAGGGAGAGAGTCTGGAATAGCACATAGGCTACTTTTTATCCCGGTAAAAATGACATACTTTTTAATCGCGGGTAACACCGCGGGGCGCAGCTAGTAGGTTATACAGATAACATTCCCAAATAAATAAAACATATTATTAGAATTTTTAAAAAATACACCCATACTGAGCGCACGGTTAGCCTTGTTTAAAAAAAAGTAAAATCTCTTACACAAATATTTTCTACATCAACGTGATCCATATAACTTATTGATTCCCCTGTCAAAATATTTTACGCTATTTTTGTTACATCTTATATTATGAGAATAAGTAAATTTATATGAATATCTAATTTCAAGACTGACTAGGTGCTACCACCGACTTGGGATCCAGTAATTAATATAATTAAATCCTAAACCAAGCGCACCATTGCAGGACCTCAAGACACTGTGAGCACTTTCTGCGTAGATCGGACCGCAAGCAACAACTAAATATGAGGACACCCCAGTTCAAACTATGACACTAGGACGTCAACCACCTCAGTCCTCCCGCGACCATGGTTGCTGTAAAGCAGCCGAAACGTCGGGAACGTAAAAAACATAAAATAAAATCTGTAAAATTAGTTTTATTTCAAATACAGCTTATGTCTATACACCAGCCAGTACGCACGGCAAAACACGGCTTCAAGCGCATATTGCTCAATTCACTCGCGTCCGACCATCATAAATTGTTCTGATGTAGACACGCACTCGCGGCAGTAACAGATACTGTCATTTCAATGATGATTCAATACCGCGCCAAATGGACATTTTAAATAAATTGGTGGTCGATTTCGAGAGTTATTCGGTATGTTGAGCGCTTTATCGAGAACGATGTTTTTATAGCAATGATAGCTATGTTAAAGACAAAGTCAAAGTCAAATCGTTTATTTCGTATAGGCCTACGAGGCACTTACAAATTGTCACTAACATTTTTTTTTAATACTCTACAACCGGATCGGAACGGGACCTCAACTGAGAAGATCCGGCGAGAAACTCAGCCGGCTCGCCTTCTTTTAAAAGCCATTATTTTTACGAAAAAAATAAAAAAGACGCTCCAGTGTGTTGCCACGCGAGGCGCACACACGCTACACTTTGACATTATATATCTTGGTAGAACGTACGCCTTGGAAATATGGTGTGCAGGTTGAAACCACGACTCGCACCTCTGAGATTTTCGGATTTTAATGTGCGAACTCAACGTTGTAAAAATATAAAGTAGACATCTAACTAAATATTGATTTCTTCCTCCTAAATAAAAAAATTACTATAGTTTTTTTTGTTTATCAATAGATCTGTGTAGGTCGTACGCGTGCGGCTAACATGGCCGCCCGCCGGCAATTATAGCCGCTACTACTTAACATTCAATTAGGCACGTGCCGTTGCAATGTTGTAATTTCATATGGTTAACATCGTGTTTTTATAAAGCTAACCCACGTAGTATCAGAAGTAACATAAAACAATTTTTTATTTTTTATTTCTTGGCAGTTCGCTAGATGAAAGTAGAAGCAAAACGCTTAGTACTGTACCGAAGGAATGTCCACAGTGTACGGATGACACTTGTCCGTGCGTCTTGTCGACCGACGATAGAATGGAGATGGGGGAATTAATTCGTGTAATTTTTGTGTCATGTAGTAAACCATTACAATACCAACGAATTACAAACCTCCCAATGCAATTGACCGAATGGCCTGCACCTTTTTTTTCTTGGGTTGGCAATCGTCTACAAAATAGTGGCATTTTTGCCAGTGTTTAGTAAATTGCCTCGTCATTTGCAAAATGTAAGAAGGTACCGCTGATGATAATGATGATGAAATAAAATAGCTATAAAAACAATTTTTTTGGAGATTAAAACTAAATATCCCTGGCCTGCTGGTATATCACTAGACTAAGCTATCATTTTCAAATAATTACAAACAGTCGCACTAAAAGCTAGTGTTTAGGTGTTTAGTTCGTAGGTGCTTATTTTTTTCCCACATTAACATTGTTACATTTTAACCAAATCCTGAAACCAAATCCGAGTAGACAGCGATCGAGCCGGGTGTTCGCGACGCATCGACGCGTAATCGATTGTAATCGATACTTTTTTAATCGATTCCTTGATCGTATCAATTTTTTTTCACGCTTGCTTTTTAAAGCTTAATCGAAAGTTTACGTAAACATTGATTATATTGTCATAATAAGTATTGTTGCGCTTGAGAGAGGGGTCGTAAGGTATGAATGTATTAGCCAGATCAAATCCTTCAGCCTTGCTCTTACAGCTGACAGATCGATCAGCGAGATACAGCATGTAATCTTCATCAGAACTGTGATGATATTTCCAGTGAAAATATCTGGGCACATTGGCACAGTTAGCGGTGACTGCTTTCTGTACCGAGGGCTCGTGTTCGAATCCCGGTACGAACAATGTGTGATGTGCACGAAAGTTTGTACCCGAGTTAGCTTGGGACCGTTATGTTAGTTCTCGTTTGGGGATGCCAGGTGGTTGATTTTATATATTATGATAAATCCTTTATATCGTTATCACAATTATACCTGACTTTATTATAAATCTGTTGGTTGTAGCTTAGCATTTTGTAACTTTTTTGACGATTCATAAATACTGTACTTAATGGTTTTTTTTCTATTCTATCAGCCGAAAGACGTCCACTAATGGACATAGGCCTCTCCCAATAATTTCCACACACCACGGTCCTCCGCCACTCGCATCCACCGGCTTCCTGCTACGCGTGTGATATCAGCGGTCCACCTTGTAGGTGGCCGTCCTACACTACATCTTCCTTTACCTTTCTGCCCCAACGGCCATCGGTTCTGCGAGCTATTTGCGCCGCCCACTGGCACTTCGACTTTGAAATTCTTTGAGCTATGTCGTTTACTTCAGTTCGTTTACGGATCTCCTCATTTCTGATTCTATCGCGTAGCGAAACCCCGAGCATAGCTCTCTCCATTGCGCGTTGAGCAACCTTGAGCTTTCTTATGAGGCTCATAGTAAGCGGCCACGACTCAGTACCATATATCATCACTGGCAACGCACAATTTTAGTTAGGTTTTGTTTGTACTCGTGACGTGAAGTACTTAGTACAGTACCGTATGTCATCATCACTTAATGGTTACGATGAATAGAAAATATTCTGATTCTGGTTAATTAGGTCTATAATGCCGTGAATCATATTGCCTCATGTTCGACGTTGGTTAAAGCCAAAACGTTGTTATTTTACAGTCTACGTCAGTTTGTGTAAAGGCGGCATGTCACCAGCAGATGGCCGCTTTCCGATAACCATCTCACGGACGCCGTTAACTTTACACCGCACTAAAACCTAACCCTTCATGCTAATCGCGGACGAGTGTTAATACGGATGACTGTTGCACCGTGGTGTAATTTGAAAATATAAAGTGTTAGCAAACATAGGGTATACACCGCGCTATGACAGACGCCTTTTTTTGCCTAAAACGTAATACAATTTAGTGTTCCAGTAGCTTCGGTATTACAATCAAAATTATTTATATACATAAACATAAAAGATGTTAGTGTAGGTACATATAATTAATTAAATTATTGAAATATGTAATACATGTTTATTATTTTTTTATAAAATTGCAAGTATCAGTTAATAGATTTTATCACATTTAATACTTGAATAGTACCTGTCTATAGGTAGAACTGTTATAAAATCGGTAAATTTTCACGTGCTTGGAAAGCAATTTCGACTATCTAGAACCATGCTTTGCAAACAACTATGGGCTTGACGATTATTAAAGAAAATATAGATTTTTTTTTTTTTGGTGAATGAGTAAATACCTCCTCCATCAAGCATTTATCGAGCAAGTTTGAAAAGCTATTCCCGCCGTCGAAGCAACGCTCAAAATTTGATATTTTTAATAATTTTACAGTTGATAACCTATTCTTTACGGTCGTTCGTAATGAGGTTACACAAAGTCCAATATAAGTCCGATAATTGTATGTTTCGGTGTTAGTAGCGGCCACATTTACATGTTCAAACGCATCTTAGTTAAAGGGTTATAAAAAATGTACTTTGTAATTAAATTTTATGGTTTTGCTCGCGCTAACTGGTGGTTTATATATTAAAATGGGGTAAACTGTAACCAGGCTTTCACATAGGTACTTAAGCGTTATGTTATGGGCATGTATGACGTGATGGATCAGCTCAGTTGGTAGAGAACCTGCCTTCTGCGATGAGGGTCCCTGGTTCCTGGTAGGTACAATCTTTGTGTGATGACCACGAATGTTTGTACCCGAGTCATGGATGTTTAAAATATATATAAGTATTATATACTGGGTTCGCTCCCAGTTCATTGTACGGTACCCATAATACAAGCGTTGCTTAGTGTGGGACTGTATAGTTGGTGTGTTAACGTCTGGCGATATATAAATAAAGAAAATAAATATAAATTCACAATGGCATTACAAAGAATTTTACGAATGCTTTTCCTTCCATTGTACGTTGGGAAAACTTGCTATGAATTTGGGGTATATATATATATATTATTGACCTACTTAGTTAATCAAGTAAACAGCGGAATAGAAAGGCTTAGAAGTTAAGTTATACTTTACGCTTTTTTGTATGGTACTCATATATTATGTTGCGCTTAAATTTGAGTAACGTCTATCGCGTCCCGGGTTCCAATCCCGGTAGCGGAAAACTTTGTGTGATGAGCACAAATTTAGTATCTATATATTATTGTATATATTTTGGTATCGGCCCCAGTCTATTGTTTGGTACCAAACAAGCGTTGCTTAGTTAGGTACCATATAGTTGGCGTATCGCCCCCAGTCTATTGTTTGGTACCAAACAAGCGTTGCTTAGTTAGGCACCACACAATTGGCGTGTTTGTGTCGCGTTTGTTCAATTATTCAATTATTAATTTCATATGAACATATTTAAATCCCCCAAGAGTTGTAATACCGCCACACGACGACGCTTAGCCACGTAACCCGCCACTACTTCGTGTGGCAATGGCTAATTAATTCCTAAACAGACGGCCGAGTTAATTAATAAAGTAATGTCCAATACACCTCGTCAATTGTGTGATAAATCGCTTTTTATAAACATTATGGCGGTTTGATGGAGGCCTTTGGGACCCGGGGTTCGTGAGCACAGGTCAAGGGTATACTGTCGGTATATAAAGGCTAACATTATGAAAATCTATAAATCACTTTTAGGTATATAAAAAGATACCTAAAGCGATACAATACTCCAAGGTTTGTAAAAACCGCTACTTTTACTAACCTTGGAGTGTTGTATCGCTTTAGGTATTTTTTTAAGCAAACTTAATACATCGAGACATCCAATGCGGAATGCCAATATCGCGAAAAACTAAATTACATCGTAAAAATATCCAAATTTTTCGTAAAAATATGAAAACCATTGACATTTTGAATTTCGCGCCCTGACCTAGCGCTTCCACCTTAATTATCTAACTTTAGGTTTCCCAAATAACTTGAAATGATATTCAAAAAAATAATTTTATAATATCGCCAGACGAACACACCAATTGTACGGTCCCAAACTAAGCAGCGTTTGTATTGTGTGTAGAGAGTGAGGGCGAACTCAGTATATAATACTTATAAAACATTCATGCTCATTACACAAAGTTTGCCCCCTGCCAGAATTCGAACCCGGACCTTCGGCACAGAAAGCAGGGTCACCACTAATTGAGCTAATCAGGCCATCAACTGTATTTCTTAATTATTTGTATATTTTTTAACTGTTAATTTATATAGGTAAGTATACTTGCTTTTATAAGTCGGTTCCTACTTAATTAAGACCGGTGAATCGGGGCTTACAACACTGTACTTTTGTCTATAATTACAGTTATTAAGATCTGGTAAGTAAGCTTCATCATCCATCCATCTAGGCTTAGTCCTCTACGTTAACTATAATAATATGTTTTGTCAAAAGTTATACAAAATATATATAATATTATCTTCTTCCATGAATTACGTGTATGAAAAAAAAACGGCATTTCATTTGTAAAATCTCCCAAAAACTATTATCAGCGACCTAACTATACAATTTCCTATAAGGTGGTTTATCTAGTTTTTTTGCAAAAGCTCAACTTCGTTGAACTCTTTTTGACCGAAACACATTTAACTTAATACAAGGTTCCAATGCAACTAACCATTCGTTTAGCTTGCTTGTCGTTAACTATACTATTCTATAATCAACGAATATTTACGACAAACACTGTAATGAACGGTGAACTCAGTATATAATACTTATGTAGATATTAAACATCCATGACTCAGGTACAAACATTCATGCTTATCACACAAAGTTTATCCCTGGCAGGATTCAAACCCGGGACTGTCTGCACCCAAAGCAGGGTAGCTACCAACTGCGCTAATCAGGTCATCACTGCGCAGTAAAGCATAATAACACTCATAATAAGTTATAAACATCGATCGCGGGCCTCGCAACACCGCGGCTGAAATAATATTTCAGTGCTATTTGGTATTTCTTTACCCTGTTCCACTTTGTATTCAACACGGGCCTTCCACCCTTATTCTTGTACCTATAGTCTGTGATAATACATAATATATCTACCTGTTAATATATATATCAACCGCTTCCCATTCAGAGCACAGTCATATTAAAATCAACAACACCGTCACAACACAAGAAATTGTTTAAACACAGTCCAAACAATAAAAATAATGTTTTTAAAAGTATATTTATTTTAGAATGAAGGTACAAATTTCACTTTCGAAGTAACCACTTAGATACTATTGCGTGCGCGCTCCGACACTGTCAGCTCGAATACTGACAAAGCTACCCTTCGAAAATGGGGCGTAACATCCCTTACGTACCACCCCTTACGTTACCTAAGCGTTTGAAATATACCTGACTCTTTCTAACACCCAATACACGGATACAATCCAGTTTGTGTTATTACATTTTGGACTTTGAGTAGTTAGCATACGGTTGTTGGTTGCGGTGCATTAATGTTGGTTGTCTGAAACCATCGATCGTGAAATTCAGCGCGGAGTGTAACGCAATTAAGGGCAGTCGCTTAGCTCTTAAATCGCTGAAACTGTTCTCATGTTTTTGTTAAATTTGGTGAACTGTGGTTTATAATGGTTGCGGCTAATGCGCCGTTTCGGTTGTACTCACACTCACGTTTTATTCCAACCATTTCGGTGTTTATAGCCATATAAAATAATTGCTTCAAGTAATTAGTGGGGTTTTGAGAATTTATTTGGACGCGTTCTGAAACAAATTGAGCTTGACAATAGAGTATGAAAATCTGTTATTAAATTAATTTAATTTTCAGTCGTTCATTGACTTCACTACTTATCGATCTAAAATGTACTGTATATCTAGATCTACCAAAGGTTGAATTTGTTTTATATTAACTTTGGTAACATGCTCAATAAATTGGGGATTTATAAAATACGAAGTAAGTAAATGCAATACAGGCAATCCCAATGAGTTTTTTGCCGGATCTTCTGAGTTGAGATTGCGTTCTGATGTGGTTTAAATAATGAAATCAAATCGAAATGGCTCCTTAGGTCTATAACATACAATGTTATTGCACTATTTCAGCGGACATGATCAATGTATTGAAATGTAGCTTTAAATATACTAACTCTACATAGCTCTACATTCCTCTACATTCATATAATCTATATACATATATAAAAGAAAGTCGTGTTAGTGACACCATTTGTAGCTCGAGAATGGATGGGTCGATTTTTGTGATCTTTGATTTTTTTTATTTGTCTCCATCCCGAATTTCAGAAGGTATATACAAAGATATCTACATGAAAAAACAAAAAAATAAAATATACTTATTAATAGGAAAAACAAACAAAGTAGGTAAATAAAACAATATCCGAATAACTATTAAACATGAAAAAAAAAATTCAATAATAATAATAAAGATAATTCATTTTCTCATCATCACATTTGATTTTGAGGCGGTACGAAGTTCGTCGGTAGAGCCACTTATACCTAAAAAGATTTCACGTGAATCTCTTACATTCTTCAAACCGTACGTACCTACCTATTATTATAAAGCCGTCGGCGTAGAGTTACTTTCGTCTAGCCTTCATGTCGTATCCATTAATTTATTTATTATATGTATTTATATTATAATTACAAAGAAAATAACTTACACATTTACAAACTAGAGATAAAAATTACAATCAATCAATCAGCCGAAAGACGTCCACTGCGGGACATAGGCCTCCCCCCAATGACTTCCACACATCCGGTCCTCCGCCACTCGCATCCCCCGGCTTCCTGCTACGCGTGTGATATCAGCGGTCCACCTTGTGGGGGGCCATCCTACACTCCTAAATTACATTACTACACAAAACAAATATAAATTAAAAAAGAGAATAGAAAAGCTACTTAATATTCACAAAAAGTGTAAAAAATTTGGCCCATATGGTAGCGTGCCCAAGATGCTGGCCGCATTTCCTCGATGAATAGCCAAAGCTACTCAGCGAGCGAGGAAATGCCCAGCCCTTGGGTCGCCGGTTGCGACGATCAATCTTCCTGAAAGATTTTTCTATAAAATCTATGGCGCTTGGACCCCATGGACCTAGGGTCGCAACTGCCATCGGAATGAATATGTAATAATAGTATTTTTTACTACCCAATTATAGTATGTATTTCATGACAGACAAACATTTTTTTTTTCTTGTTTAAAATGAATTTTCTCAAAGATATAAACCCTTCCAACCAACAGAAATCCTGTATCAACACCGCCAGCAGACTCTTAACATTCTGCAGTCCTGAGTTGATTTTTTTAATCGTCAATTCTGGAATTCGACGTTCCCCCTTTTTCAACATTCCCCCTCTTTCGCCTGAAGCTTTCGCACACTGAAAACAATCAGGGAACTCCACTCCGAGCCTCCCCGAAGCTAACCATTGCTTACAAGGCCAATTATTAGCGTAAATTAGTCATAAGGGTGCCTTCACACCGAGGCACGCCGGATAGCCCGCGGGCAGTAGGTATACCTACTCAAATGGAAGCGGGGCGGGGGGGAAAGGATGGAATATGTAGAGGGTCCTTTATAGACGGGTAGGGAAGTACCAACGACATCCTGTAAGTGTCTGCCTGAATGCCAATACTAGGTATACCGACTTTGATAAAATTTATATTATAACTAGCTGCGCCCGGCGGTGTTACCCGCGATAAAAAGTATGAAAAATTAAAACTTCTGTCCCACGGGAACCATACATTTTACCGGGATAAAAAGTAGCCTATGTGCTATTCCAGACTATAATCTATCTCTGTGCCAAATTTCATCCAGATCCGTTCAGCCGTTCGGGCGTGAAATAGTAACAAACATCCATCCATCTATCCATCCATAATATTAGTATAGAAGTATAGATATAGATTAGTATAGATTACCTTCATATACAGAATGATTCAGAAAGGATATACTAAGGCTTGAACGTGAGCTTCTATAGCGCATTAGTAATTAGTATGTGAAGCCGAATTTCGATACATCGATTTTATTTTTTATTTGTCTTATCGAAATTCTGAACTCAAATGCGGTAAAGAAGTGCATGTTCAAGACTTACTATGCCCTTTCTGAATCACTGTACAAAAATTAATGTTTTTTTTTATTGTTCGTATTTCGTATAAAAACTTTTTAAAGTTGTACCTAGTATACTCATCTACTTTCCTTACGAAGGTACTATTTCCTTGAAGTAATCTTCTTCTATAATATCAGGTGTAACAAAAATAGTGTAAAATATTTTAACAGGGCCAACAGTAGGTTTTAAAGATAACATTCCCAAATAAATAAATCTAATTACTTGCCATTTAAAAAATTACACCTGGAATGAGCGCACGGTTAACCTTATTTAAAAAGAAAAACAAAAAAGATTTACACAATTCAAAATTCAATTCCAATTTCCTTGCTTTGCCCAAGCCTGAAGCAAACCCTAGCTAATCTCATGTATACTTGCCTATAATAAATATCAGTATAACTATGCAATCATACTATTATAAGGAATTATATTTTGAAACTAGCTGTTGCCCGCGACTTCGTCCGCGTGGTATTTAACAAAGACTCAACCGTTGGCAACAGCTTGCTCGCGTTCTGATCCCGCGGGACGCATTGCAGGTTGTTGCTATCAAACTTAATCAGGCGCTGCGCTGCAACATTGGTTTTAATTTTTTTCGAGAGATCCTATTTTTTTTTCTAAAATAAAAGTAGCCTAAGTTACTCCTTGTTACATCAGCTATCTGCCAGTGAAATTCCCGTCAAAATCGGTCCAGCCATTTCAGAGATTACCCGGAACAAACAGACAGACAGACAGACAGACAGACAGACAGACAGACAGACAGACAGACAGACAGACAGACAGACAGACAGACAGACAGACAGACAGACAGACAGACAGACAGACAGACAGACAGACAGACAGACAGACAGACAGACAGACAGACAGACAGACAGACAGACAGACAGACAGACAGACAGACAGACAGACAGACAGACAGACAGACAGACAGACAGACAGACAGACAGACAGACAGACAGACAGACAGACAGACAGACAGACAGACAGACAGACAGACAGACAGACAGACAGACAGACAGACGGACAGACAGACAGACAGACAGACAGACAAAAATTGTAAAAAATGTTGTTTCGGTATAGGTAACGTGTATACATCCAAATGCACTTAGTAAAAAGCGGTTATTTTAATATTACAAACAGACACTCCAATTTTATTTATATGTATAGATGAATTATATTTTCTTACAAGCTAGCGACATCTATGTGATTTCGATAGATACAACAAGGAGGCATTCATAGGCAGACACAATAACTTGCTATGTGATTAGTTTTCAGTGTGAATATATAGATGGCGGTAATTTGAAATAAAAAATACCTTCGTCTTGAAAAAATCACAGATTTTAGTATTTTTCCATTTAATAATTATAAAACTATCACATTCGCGACTCAAATAAATTGAATTATTGATTTTTTTACATCTATGGATAAGCATATTCTACAATAATGTTGCTTTACTTTAGAGTATAGTTAATACCACTAGCTGTCCCGGCGAACTTCGTACCGTTTCAGAATCAAATTTATGAGAAAATGAATTATCTTTATTATATTTGATGAATTTATTGCATGTTTTAAATGTTGTTATTCTGCTATTCGAGGCGGAGACACATAAAAAAAGTAGATAATACGGTATTGTATGATTCCGTTGGATCCTCTCGTTGTCTGGTAGACATCTCTATAGTGAGAAGGCTGACATGTAACTACTCTTCAAGAGTCATCTTTCTATTGTAATGATAATTTAGCGGAAAAGGGAAGATCTTCCCGCCAGGCGAGTATGCCTGGCGGGGCGGCCGCTATGCCCCCACGGTTATTGTCGGGATCTTGTATATATATTACGTGCTCCAAAAACTCTTATAGCGCGATTCAGGATTGTGTTGAGAATTGTCTATTGTTCTGAATGCGTCTGCAGCGCCATCTGTGTAGCTTGTGGTGCTGTTGAAGTGGTCGCTACAATAACATTAAAATAACAATATCCATACCGTCGTCAGCCCTTTTCGAACTAGGTCCGCGCCGCACTAATGATAAGTACTTCTTCTTTTTAGATTGGCAAACGGCTACAA
This sequence comes from Pheosia gnoma, assembly GCA_905404115.1. NCBI lineage: Eukaryota > Metazoa > Arthropoda > Insecta > Lepidoptera > Notodontidae > Pheosia > Pheosia gnoma. The sequence goes on from FR989916.1 coordinate 5,436,606, forward strand.
AATAGAGCCATATTCGCCAGTACCGAGTAAGTCTTGAAAATTGATTTTGAATTATAAGTACCCCTGATGCTAATATATATAATGTAGATGACGATGATGATGATGAAATGAATCCCCTACCCCTATCAGTAAAGCTGTGGATACTGTACTGAAATTTTACCAGACAACTTGGGAGAACATGAAAAGTCAAGTTATATTATTTTATTTCAATTTCCTTCACTCGTGCACGTTTATGAACACACAATGGTTAATATCCCACTAATATAACACATTATTTATCAAAGAATCACATTTTTGGAAATAAAACACAATTGACAACTTCACGGTTCAAATTCCCGCCAAAAACTCGATAAGTACTCAATTAAAACACATTGTTTATGTTCAAAATACTTTTATTTCTCAACAGCATTAAGTATAAAACATTCTCACTATATACTAGAGGCTAAACTACATTGGACTTTCAATTATTATGTACTAAACCCCGTCGTCGTGTGGAAACTTTAACGAACTCCAACTCTAAACATACAAGCGGAAGGTACAGTTTAAGCTTAGCAAATAGACCACCCGTATTTAAAAATATCTAAAAACGTCGAAATGTCTCGCTTTCAGAAATTCCCTTCTATCCCCTCTACAAGAAAGTCTTATTTTGATTGTGCAAAAATATGTATGTATGTTATTACTTTACACATAAATGTATAGACAATTCGTTACAAGAATATATGCAATGAATGGCTGACACTGAAAACTGAAAAATAAACCTCCCAGTGGATTTACAAAGTTTTTTTTGTCAAATAGACTAAACTTTGTCAACTGAACAAAAATGAGTGGCAATTATTGAAGTCATAATTATAATTCATAATTTATACTTACAGGTCTTTCGTTTAGTTTAATTAGATACATTAATGTACGCACACATTATTTTACGACAATCGATTACCTACACGAAAGATAATCACTAACTCCATAATTCTTTTTTTTTTAAGTGGGACTTCATTGCGATGTAATTATGTTTCAGACTCAGAAAAAAAACTGACATGATTTGGAAATTATAATATTCTAACAGGATAGGATTGCTTTTATCACCCTTTTGGATCCCAACTGTTGGGACTATCTGGGCTTTGGGCTTGTATTTTTTTTATTAGTTCACATAGCTACTTTAATGATTGGCGGGTCACAAGGTACTGTAATCTCATAATAAGACAAAAAAAATCCAAACGGCAAAGACAAAATTTGCGTATTAATGTTTGATAACGACATTTGGTCTATAATTATATGTTAGTCATTTAGTCTATGATCTCATAGAACATTTATTTAACACAAGTTTAGACTGAATAAACTTATACTAAGAGTCAATGTTCTTGTACAGTGTGATTCAGAGACAGTATACTGCGATATGAATCTGCGCTGCTTTAGCGCGTTTTAATCATTGTCAAGTCACAATAAAATGACAATTCTTGGCAATGTTAGTATACCCTTTCTGAACCACGCTGTTTAATTGTACAAATCTTCATAGCTACCAATTGGGATTTATACTTAAACAAAGTACACTCATGCGATATTTTGTCATACTATTGGGGCTATGTCATTGGATCGCTTGCAAGAAAACTGGTGACAGTAGCTTGCAAATGAATTGGCACGCAGCTAGCACGAGCAAACCACTGTCGGACATTAACTTGCAAACGTTTCCCAATGCTATGCTAACACGCAATGATCTTAGAATAACGAGTATTAATTACGACAGTTCATTGCAACTAAATTTATAATTATGTACAGTGATTAGCTATGCAATAATAGTCTTTATTCATAGAAGGACCATTCGTAGGTACCTGAGCCCCAAGTCTGCTAACACAATCGATTAATAATCGAACAGCTACCGCACAGTAACTGTCACTTTTGACAGATATCCCGTACAATATCTGTCAAAAGTGACAGTTACTGTGCGGTTGCTGTTCGATTATTAATCAATTGTATTAGCAGACTTGGAGCCCTGAAGTTACGTATCAAAATTGCATGTACGTCAAAACCTGGTCTCAAATTACTTTATTACTGTTACTAGATAATTTTATATACAGGGTGAATTTTTCAAGTGGGCGTAGAGCCCGAATTTGATGAAAACTAAAACTTCACAATTCAATATAACTTTCTACAAATTTGGGGGTTAATGTATGTATTACCCTACCTGTGCTCTGTCAAGATCAAAGTACCTAACATTAGCTGCATCATTTTATATGTAGCTGTTACAAGAATGAATGTATACAAAAATGAACGCCAAAATCATAAGATATTTAAAATGACATGTATTTACCAACAGCTTATTTCATTCCTACATATTTTATTATAACGAGCAAGTATGGTATAATGATATGCTACGCCAGGTATTGTCATCCCGTGACAGCTAGGTCACGTGATTGGCTCAAGATTACGTCATCGTCCATCTTGGACCAATGAGCGGTGTTGATTCTATTAAGGTGAACGCGCTAGGTCAGGGCGCGAAATTCAAAATTTCAATTAAAAAATTCAAACATATTCCTATGGGTCGTATGTTTTTTTTTGTGTGCGACTACGGCATAATGCATATTGTAATAAATTTGCTTCAAAATTTATTTCAAATGAAACATCACTCCAAAGCTAGTAAAAGTAGCAGTTTTTATAAACCTTGGAGTATTGTATCGCTTTAGGTATTTTCTTAAGCAAACTTAATACTTCAAGGCATCCAATACACACTGGCAATATCGCAAAAAAAAACTAAATAACATCGTAAAGATGTCCAAATTTTTCGTAAAAAAAATAAAAACCATCGACATTTTGAATTTCGCGCCCTGACCTAGCGCTTCTACCATAAACGTCAAATAAAGGCAGCATTGATCGTGACGTAGAGCATTCGTCCATCGCCATGGGCCTTGGGCCATCGTCGGAATAAAATAAATGACGTAGCATATTATCATACCATGATAACGAACTAGCCATAATGTCCGCCATTTTATCTCGAGTTGTTATACCCTTGCCATCGTATAGATTATAAAATATTTAAACTTAAAATTGTATAACTACACTTACACCTTAGGTTTATAAATAAATTATAATCATATAAACTAAATCATGTCTAGTAACATTGACTAGATTATGAATTCAATCTAACTGTGCCCCATCTTATTTGGAACAATTGGTATGGGTATCTGTCAAATAAGTTGCGGACAATTTTACCGGCACATTGTGGAACAGACGTCTAGTCCATTTAGGGAGAGCTTTCGAGTGACAACTAACATGACATTGTAATTCAGTTGAGTTATTACTTGGGTACCTAGTATCGTATGCTATAGCCAGATGTAAAAAGACAGGCTTTTACTCTACCCCTGCAGACAGGAAAAACTTGACGCTACACGCTGAGAGAGATAAGCGTCAAAATCAAACGCATTCTTGTAGTCTCATAGAAAGCAAACGTGGGGAAACCTAAAATTATTTTGAATGCCTAACCTAAAATTATTTCTGCATTTCGCCAACTGAGCCAGCGTGGTGGACTATAGCCCAAATCCGCTCACATTGAGGAAAATGCGCCCGGTATTATGGCAATAGGCTCGTCCCTTATTACATTAAAACTGAATACCACTGTGGTGCACTTCTGCCTACCCTGTGGGGGTTATAGGCGTAAGGGTATTTCATCTCAGAGTATGTAGTGTATTAACGCTAATCGCTTAAAGCTTACAGCGTGATATGACGACAAGAAGTCAAGTCATGCATTTTATTTTGACGCTACTAAAACAAAGCGGCAACTTTTCGTGGCCGCAAAGTAACAATGTTTATAGCATTTCACTCGATTAAGGGTTCTAGAAGCGATCAATTAAAGGTCAATTCACACTGACGCAGAGTCGAATCGAAGCGTCAAATTGTTTAAGACAACGCGCGCGCACCAACGACGTTGACCTGTGGCAGTTTCCTTCATACAAATTTGTGCCGTGCTGTGTGGAGGTATAGATCAATATGGAGTGTCGTTACGATGTGTTTCGAACCAGCGTAAATGTGAATCGACCAACGATAGTACATAAAGAAGAAAAAAGTTCTTCTAATTCTGCTTGAAATAAATGTTTCGGTATATCTTAATCTGATCCATTTTATTCATAGCAATAGGAACGATTTTGTCATAATTTTGGCACTTTGAAATCTCATTGGAAGCTTTTAGATGGGTACCGATCAACTTAGACCAAGAAACAATACAGACTAAGTGTAGCGAACACCATAATGCAGAATAAAAAAAAGGCGATTCGTCTATAACACGCGAATTCGCGCGTATTTATTGAGCTGCATAAGTGGTTTATGCACGAAATAATTCATTAAATTTGTCTATAACCGAGAAGAATAGGACGATGGGCAAAATATGAAAAAAAAAAAACTTTAGTATGAAAACGAAAATATTTATCTACAAGTCAATGCACTTACCTTGATAAGAGGTAACGTCAATTAACGCTTAAGTTAAAGTATTATTTACAAAAGCAACCAAAAACTAACTAACTAACTAGGTAATATTTACAACGCTGAGGTATTCTTAACGAACAAAATTAAACGTAACTAAAAATTAACGAAAACAACTCTAGTGGCCAATGTAGGAGTTCGATGTTCGTGAAATGTCGATATGAAACGGTCAATCACACCTTCGCCATCTCGTTTCCGCCCTCATGGCATATTCATGAGGTGGAGTGAGACGCACATGTCTTACGGTGGCTAGTTAGAGATTACGATAAACTGATGATGTAACGCATAAAGATTTATGGAAGAGTTGTTAGGATGTAGTTTCAAATAATAATATGCTCACATGAGCACACAACTAATTGCACACAAATCAGTAACTGTCAAACTGACAGCTGACAGCGGCTGTCATTGCACACACCCAGATTATACATTGAATTTATGAAGCCAATATATTGGCCAAAGATCATAATAATGAAACCACCTGTTCACATAATTCGGTTTAAAATTCTAATTCACATAATCTTACTTCAAGTAATGTATAAATTTAAGTCTCAATGTTGACGGGGTTGTAGTAGTTAACTTAATACGATGCAACTGAATTGTTCACAAATTATTGAAGATTTTTTTTAAATATAAGCAATGGATGTTGCAAACATATTTAGATAACTTCTAAATTGATAGTCTTAATCCATTTACAGTGGCATTAAAAAGCATTTTAAGAACGGCTTTGTGATACAATTGTAAACGGATAAGAGATTTCTATGAATTTGGGGTTTTATTTATGGGTAGTATTTTGGCGTCTTTTAGTACTTATTATGTTTAAGCGTATAATATGAGCACATGCTATTTTTTTAAACATATAATTTTTTTACCGATTTTTTTAATAATTTCATGATTTTTTTTATCTAAAAAATTTATTATTACTGAAACTTACGAGTATTATCGATCAGTGCAGAAGCCATCTGGTATATTCATCATACCTATTCCACAGCCTAAACAGCCTTTCGAGTTTTTTACAACACTATCACTCAACCAGCACCCAACACTTCACTGCAGGCTGTACGGCCTCACGCCTTTGCCGCCGGAGAAAAAAAAACAAACTGTCAATTTGACAAGTGTCACTGTCACACTGACAACCGTCAGTATTGTGCACATTAGCGCCGTACGAAGAGCCCGGATGAGTAATCGTCAAGGCTTGGGGTCTTCGGTGCGTTTCTTGTCATTCTTGCGCTGGATCAGCTTCTTTTTCATCTCGAGAAGCATCTGCTCGAAGGACATATCGTTGTCCCGGCGGACGGCCGTCGCGCCTTGTCCGTGGAAAGCGCTCTCGGTATATTTCGCTTCCAGACCATCTGGGATAGAGTTAATAAAAACATTAGCTTAAAAAAACTAAGTACTGTCTAGTCTCTTAGCATTCTAGTCGATTTCGTATGAAGACAAAAACCATAGAGCAAATCTAAAAAGCTGGAAATAATTGTCTATTATTTTAATTATGTGCCAATTCCAATCTTCCTCTATTACTTATCAGTTAACTATTCATTATCACTAGTAAGTGTCGGGAATTCCCACAAAACATTGCTTTATTTTTTTTGTGATATTTTTACTTTACCAACCAAATGTCTTTTCTAACTCCGTTGTTGACAAAATCATCGACAAAAAATTATGGAAGCCATAAAGTTTTAAAAAGTGGACTAACCCAAGTCAGCATAGCTCTGTCTGCAGAACGCCCTCCGGCCTCCAAAGCCGACATCGTACTGTGGGAACGAGCTGGCGGCCTCCACCGCCGACCAGGCGTCGCGGGCGCGCTGGTACGTCACGAAGCCGTAACGAGAACTGTAAAGAAAAGTAGGCCTAAAGATTCTGACTTTAACGCTCCTCGTTCAAGTATTACGTAACGAATTCGGGAGGGGGGGGGGGGGGAGTTTGAACTAAGCGTTACGTTACATTATTTAACCCTTCAGAACGGTCGCGTAGACTTTACGTTTTACTAAGGGGGAGGGGGGGGGGAAGCAAAACGTTACGGCGGCTTACATGGGGGGGAGGGGGAGGGGTCAAAAATTGCGTTGCGTCATACTTGAACGCTCCCTTACATTATAATAATAATATTATTGCCTTTTTCTCGTAGAGGGCCCACCTAAAGAGCGGCGAGTCTTATCTTTCCATATTCCGGCAATAGTTCCTCCGCCTGCTGAGGTCAATTTGTTGTTTATGCTATCATTTTCAGCCGTTGACCCCAGCAGGTGGCTAACATAACATTAAAATTCTCAAAAATGGCCTCTACGTGTTGGACCTTACCGATACAAGTGTACTATCAACTTGGCTATCACTGCTTGGAACTCTTAATTGCCAAGGAGAGGATGTATACTTTGAACTCGTAATTCAGTAATGATGCTCACCCATCCTCCTTGCTGTGCAGCCTGACCTCCATGACATGGCCGAACTTGCAGAACAGGTTCCTCAACGTGGACTTGGTGATATCCTTCTCCAGCCTGCCCACGAACACGATGCGCCGCTCCTCCACCGGCGTGTTGCTTTCCCTGGTAACACAGAATAATACACCTTAAGATCACACTTTGCTTTGATTTTGGATCATCCCGCTAATATTATAAATGTGAAAGTCTGGATGGATGTTTGTTACTCAATCACGCCAGAACGGCTGAACGGATCTGGATGAAATTTGGCACAGAGATAGATTATAGTCTGGAATAGCACATAGGCTACTTTTTATCCCGGTAAAATGTATGGTTCCCGTGGGATAGACATACTTTTTAATCGCGGGTGCCACCATGGGACGCAGCTAGTACAGTATTATTCAGAAATTGTATTACTAATTGTTTGATTGTTGTCAATATTATTTAATTTTCCAAAAAATAAGTTTCTATGATAATCATAGTGTTCATAAGCGTGCAGTAATGAAGGAAATTAAAATAAAGTTAAACATGCCTATCCAAGTATTCTCTCAAGATTTCCAATAATCTTTCAGTAAATCATCATTCATTTCATCATTATCACCTGAGGTACTCAACACAAAACAATAAATAAATCAATTTTACTTGATCCTGCCAAAAGAGCTCTATTTTATAGCTAGCGAAAAAATAGAATAAGAAGAGCAATAGGGAAGGCAGAAACTCGTAATGTAATCGTAACGTCATCGAGAAGCCGTCTCTATCATACTTATTTATGATATCTGTGGTGCGAGAGGGATAGAAGACGCTGACAATGCCAAAACGCTACGTAAAAAGATTGTGTTCGAGATACTGTATAGTTCAACTAACCTGTCTTCGGAACTAAAACTCCTATACGTCTTCTTAAAACTCTCCTCCCTCTTGTAGGGGCTGCATGACCTCCGGGATTTCCTCGACCCTGAAGACGAGCTCGATGACGAGGACGAGGATGACGACGATGACGATGATGACGAACTGAAACAGTCAATAATGATTAATATCAACAAACTAACATAAACCAACATTTTCAAATAAAAGTACTCTTAGGAATTTTATCGCGTTTATTCTACGGTTTTCACGTTCCCGACGTTTCGGCTGGTTTACAGCGACCATGGTCACGGGAGGACTGAGGTGGTTGACGTCCTAGTGTCATAGTTTGAGACGTGTTCAATGTGTAGTATTCGCGTAAATATAAGAAATCAATATATAAACCAACATTGTTTATAAAATAAGTACGCTTATCTTAAGGATCAAAATGCTTGGTTAGATGCTGGACCCACTCCTCAGGAGTATAAATGACCTTATTCCAGCAGACTATTTAGATTTTGATTTCTCCTCTCTCTTATTAACTTCATTTACAAAAACAACCATGTAGCCATAAAATTGTAATTATATACTTAGAGTAAGTACTTTTTTGACCAGCTACTCAAGCCTACGTTGCTGTTCCTATATTGTTCTCACATACCCATAACAAGTTACTGCTCAAAAATGTTAAAAAATATTTTAAAGAGTGCAGCTATGGTGTTTCTTGCTCGTTGTTCTCCATAGGAACGGCATTCCTAACGGATGGTAAAGTTGTAGCTTAGCATTTTGTATCAGTTTTAACGATTCATAAGTACTGTACTTAATGGTTTACACGAATAAAAAATATTCTGATTCTGATACAGATACTAACAAAGAATAAAAACCGGAACATATTAACACAAACATCGCAATATGTTAATATTATGAGGTTTTTGAACTCTTTAGAACCGGCCAATTTGGGTACAATTGAAGTGTCGGCATTAGCATTTTAATATTTAATTATGAGTTACAGTTTAAGTTAATGTTACTACAGTACGATTCAGAAATGGCATAAAACAGAATAATATACCTTTAGACTACACTTTGGTTTTGGTTGTGGATTTTTGCAGAATGATTCAGAAATTGTATTAATATTTTTTTATAGCTGTCAATATTATTTAATTTTACTTTTTTTTTATACTAAACCTTGAACTTACACTTCTTAAGAGCGTTTGTAATGTTTGTAATCAATATATCGAGTTGGATTTCGATAAATCGATGTCAAATAAATACATATTAGTCCCAACAAAATGACAACTGTTAATTATATGGTAGGCTTCGGCCGTGGCTAGTCACCACCGACTGAACAAAGCCATGTCGCCAAGCGGCCTAGCCGTGTTCCGGCATGATGTTCGGTGTTGCCATTCATGGATGGCGGGTCAGATCAGTTGCGCTACATGTGCCTAGTGAATGTAGCGTCTCGATCTACTGCCGCCGCCTTCCTACCTAGGCAAGTATGCTCCATCGTAGATCTCATCGTCACTTACCATCAGGTGAGATTGAGATCAAATACTTGCCGTTAATGTATTAAAAAAAATAAAAAAAAAATTATTGTGAACAAATTTAAAAAAAAGTGATGTATCGAAATTCAGACTTAACACAACGATTACAAATGCGCTTTAAAGTCTCAGGTTCAAGGTTCAATATACCCTGTCTTATTCACCTGCATTACTTTGCCAAAATATTTGGCATGCCATTTGAAAGTGTATCTTGTGCACGTTTTCATAAGGACTTAGTTTAAGCGTGCATCATATGTCCGGTTTCTTATCTACATACAATAAAGATATATTTACGCAACTGTTGTCTGCGTCTTCACCGTAAACATTGATCTCCCTCTGCTGTTCGAACCCAAATGACTACAGTGTAATTATATTATGTACCCTATTTTTGAAGTAGATTTACCGTAAACTGAGAAGAATTCTATAGACACCTATTTTGGACTGAGAGATGTACAAGTCATCCATTAAACTTTTTTTTATTTCATCAATCTACTAGACACAGTAGTACAGTTTTATAATCCTTTAGATAGATTCAGCATGTCTCACGAAAAAAAGCAGCCTTTTCCGAAGTGGGCGATAACGCCCCCTTGTGGGCGCTGCAGGCCTAAAGGTAAGAGACCCAGAAAAAAATGGGGACGTTGTGTAGAGGCTTACAATAATTAATTTAATTTGAAGTTATAGTGGTTTTTAAGAAGGTGAAAAAATGGGGACGCTAAAAACTAATTCATTGTCAAAGTAGACAAAATAAGTTTGGGAACCCCTGGTATAGAGGAACGCTGAGTTAATGTATGAAATATAATATTTTGGTAGCTTTATAACTTGTGAAACCTTTAAGCCCACCAATCTCTGTAAAAGAATATCATGTTACATGCTTATTGAAAATCGCTACTACAGCAATACTTACCTAGTCGACGAATCAGAACTCTCCGAAACTGTTGGCTTTCTTAACGGAGGCGTCAGAGATACAGCTGTCTTCTTCTCTCCTTTGAGCGGACTTGGCCTAGTCTTTTTAATAACAGGGCTCTTAGAGCGAGTCTCGTCTGGCCTCGACCTAGAACGAGACCGGGCAGACCTATCGCGTCTCACGGACGGTGATCGTCTCTTATGGTAGGGACTTCTAGACCTGCGTTTCCTTTTGTAGGGCGAGTCAGACCGTCTATACCGGCGGTAGCGACCGCGCGACCTAGAACGCGAACGACTGCGCGACCTTCTTCTGCGACCACGCGACAGCGACCTAGACCTACGTCTGTACTTCTCATAACGGTCTTTAGACCTTGATCGCTTCTCTTTTTCCATTCTCTCTGGTCTGATTGCAGTTCGCACTACTACCGTCTCGTCACTTTGCATTTGCCTCTCTTTCTTGCGTGTGGGACTGCACTCGCTCGACATTGACATGTCACTGTCGTTTCTCTTTCTATTAACTATTACCTCCTTCGTTTGAACTACAGATAGATCAGCGAATTCGGGTAACGAGTCTGTTTGTATTATTATACTCGTTGATGTTGGTTTGCTTCTGTGTTTCCCTAAGTGCAGAATGACTTTATCTTCTCCATGGTCATTGGTGGGGTCGTATTGCCTCTCAATTATGGTTTTAACGAATTTGGAACATCGTTTTTCAACGGGTGACTTAGATTTATGCCTATCGTCCACAGTAACAGTATCGGGCGCCTTCTTCATAACAACGTCTTGGATGCTGGCAAACAAGGAATTGCTAGACATCTTAGTGTCTACTTGTTTTCCAACACTCTTCAATGTTGCCGTTATGTCTTTAAACCTTGCTTTGTCTATTTTGATTTCTGAATGCTTTTTGTCGTCGTCAGTACACTTTTTGTCTTTCTTTACGTTGTCAAAGACATTGCGCTTCAAGACATGGTCGGATTTCTTGATTTTAAAGTTTATAAGAGATTTGGCGTCGATCGTCGCGTTGGCCGTGGGCGAGGTGACTTTAGCGTTTTCGATTTTACCAATTTCTTGGAACATTTTCTCGTCAGTATTTGTACCAATACTCACTAAAATTATTTCCTCGTAATCTGCCGGCAACTGAGGCTTTTCGTTGACTATTGGTTTTTGCAAAACCTCTGGTTGTGTCATTCCTACTATTTTCATCATCTCGGCGTCACTTATGAGCGGTTGCAATTGCAAGTTCTCTACTTTGGGTATCTTGCTCATAACTATATCTTCGTCTCTCTTTCTCATTGCCTCAGCCTTATGTTTCTTAGTGTTCATAAGAATCTTTCTAGAAGCCTCTTTGATTGGATCGAAAAACGTTTGCTCGTTATTCACTTTATCAGTCGTATTCAGCAAGCTGCTAGGAGGGGGCTGTGTTATTAGACATTTGGTAGCCTTGTCTAAGCCGGGACTAGGCATGTCGGGGAATATAGCTTCGGGACTGACGGTTGCAGAGCTATTATTCGAACAGACACCTCTCCTCAGCTTATATTCCTGAAGATTCAGTTTCTTCTTCTTCTGTGGTTGTTCAGACTCTTTTTTGATATCAGCCTCCATGCATTTGTTCAGCTCCTCGTCGAACGGCCTCTTTTCATTTTTGACCTGCATCGTCTGAGGTATCTGAACGTCTTGTTTATTACTAAACAGTGCTGTGTAAAAGTTCTCACTTTTATCTGGTTTCTCAGCCTTCGGACGGGGTTCCTCCTTCACAGTAACAGTCTCAACACTATGTACAGATTTACTTTTGTTCCTATCTAATTCTTTATTGTTTTTATCGTGTTTAACTACAACATTTGCTTTATCAACATTCGCTTTATCAGCAACATCTGTTTTATCACTAACACTATTTTTACACCTGTCTATATGTTTGTCTTTCTGAGAGTCTAATAGATCACAGTTCAGTATAACTTCAGATTTATTTTTAATAGTTAACTTAATGCTACCGTTAGAATTTTGACTACAATTATCACTCGCTTTACAAGCACTTTTGACGATCACAGAACTGTTGGGTTTATCTTTAAAACTATCAGGTGCACTGTGAGCGGGCGAAAGTTTTTTGCGACAGTTTGATTGCACGGGAGCTTTGACACTCGGCTTCACACTTGTCTTCTTTTTAACGTCTATATCGTCGGGTTTGTTCAATTTTTTGTTTTTACTCTTAACACTTTCACTCTCATCGTCGCTGCTGAGGTGGTACACGATTTTCTTGCTCTTGCACGACCTATGCCTAGAGTTTAGGATTCTGCTGTTGCTAGACAGTACTTCGGGTTTGAGGAGGCTCTGCCCTCCCTTGAGGTTGGGCAGACTGTGTCGCTTTTTCGACGAGCAGTAGTCGTGGTCAGAATGCACGGGACTTTGGGACCGCCCGACCGTGGTGTTAATGGTCGACGGCATCTGTAATAACGTATTGTGATTGAATGTGTTCTTCAACTGGGGCTGTGGAACTATCAAAGGATAATTGTACTTACCAGTATTTGCCGCATTTTGTTCTTGTTCAGCTGGACGGCCGCGTCTTGCAGCCGCATTCCGTTTGCCAAAGCGTTTTTGTTGAAGCTCTTTACTTTAGCCTCTTCAGTCTTCACTGGAGGTCGTTTTTTGGTGTTCAGCTTCTCCGTGGCCTCAAACTGTTCTAGTAACGAACTCAAGTTGTTCGCTTCGAGGACCGGGATGACTGTATCATTGCAAGATTCCACGTCGACAAAATCATCTGCGTCGCCCTTCGAATCACTCAGATTTTCTTTTTTAGTTGTAGTTTTTTCTACGCTAACATTTGGTGTAGTCTGCGCTGGAATGGGAGTGGACGTCCTTTTTATTGGTGAAATATTCACAGGTACTGGACCAGGGGTAGCGCTAATAAAAGTGTCTATAGGCTTCTCAATTTCCATATCCTGCTGGCTCAGATCGTCTTCATCATGTCGGATAGTTGGTTTAGGTTCCGTTTTAATCAGAAAGCTGTTCACATCTTCGTCTGTCAATGTTCTAGGGATGTCGCTGCTTTTATTGCTGCTGTCAGTTTTGTCTTTATCGCTGTCGAAAGCTAAGTCAGACAGGTCTAAGTTCAAATCTTCAAAGCTCAAGCATGTTTTCGCGTCATCAATGTCCATACAGATGTTTTGCATCGGAGACTGTGGTACCGAACATGATTTCTGTATATGCCTGAATTTTGTATATGTCATATCTTCTAGCAGATAACGTTTCAAGTCCTCGATGTTCGGTAAAACTTCTAAATCGGATTCGTTTATTGAAACATCAGCATCTGCATTATTACCGTGGTCTTGTTCGGTATTCTCTTGAGTACCTTTCTTGTCAGTCACAAGAAATTCATCTACATTGGGTACTGGTTCAGATATGCGATACTCTGTCCTTGCTTCTTTACGTTGTTCATGTTTAATGAAGAAATCGTCAACATTCGGTACGGTCACAGGTTCCTTACCTTTATCCTTTATGAAATACTCGTCCACGTCTTTGACGACGGGACCGTCTGTGTCCAATATGCTTTGATTTTTAATGAAATATTCATCGACATTTGAAACTACTGGCGTATCGAGGTTAATATCCATACCACCGTGACATATATTTGGTTCTTGATAATTGACTTCTCTGTATGTGTGTGTATCGGTATTTAAGTATTCACCGTCATCGTCATCCCTTTCTATTGCGAAATCTACGTCTTTCTCGTCTTCCGACGAAGCCTCTATAAGATCCAAGTCAGGGTTGACCGTGTAGACAGTGATGACGTCATAATCGTGTCCTTCTACTAGGCTGTTCTCTTCTATTCCGTTGGTTACTATGGAGAGCTGATGGTGCATGTTTTGGTGCGGTACTTCTACATCATCAACTACTACATTTTCATCTTCATCGACGTTAACTTCGTGGACTATAATGGAGTCATCTACGTCGTCTCCGCTATCTTCCGCCTCCTCGTTCTCTCCATTCTCTTCTATATCTTCTACACTCTCCTCTAGAATGGAGCTCTCTTCATCTGAACTTGTGTCTTGACTTGATTGTGTCGTGTTGATCTGTAAATAGTTATGTTCATTAACATTTTTATCCCTGATTCTACGTAACTAATAGCCGCTTAAGATTTTGAATGATGGGTACTAACTATTCACGACCAATCCTATTTATTTGGGCAGCGTTACTTTCCGCATGCTGCCTAACTTTTTAGATATCGCAGTATTTTTTTAATACCAACATACAAAATGCCCTCGTTAAGCCAACATGCCTCAAATCGCGACAGGGATTAGGTTGTATATCAATTAGCTACAGCGACGCTACGAATTCATTATTATTCTATGAACCTATGTGACAAGTGTAGAGAACTGTATTTATCCTTGTCTTTACCGCATTGCCTGTCCTGATCGCGGTGTGGGAGCAGTACCTACAGACGCTCAAAACGGACTAGTTTTGTGGCAATTTCTAGTTGCAATTGAATAGCCAAGTCTATATCGCGCAACACTTGCCCCAATCGCATAGTCTAGCCTGGCGGTATTGCAGTTATAGTCTGATGTAGCCACACCACGGTCGATGCAAGTGATTTAACCTGCTTTGACAATTGTCGCAATAAATACTGCAAAGTGTTGCACTAATGCACTCATGGCTCATCAAGATACAATTTGTATAACCCGTTAACGAACCTTTAGCGGTAACTAAAGCTTCATAAACCTTTTAAACCTTGAGATGTCCGATACTCACAGTCTGATTCCGGCACCACCCCTCATTGCTCTCCTCCGACTGCGCACGCTGCGCCACAGTTATCTGCGCGTACTCCGGACTGTTCTGGTTGCTGCTCTCCGAGGATAGAGAGTCACTCTTCAGTCGGATCAGCTTGTGCCCAATGGATCGGAAGCGCGCCTGATGATATGTATTTAGGATGTGAGACTCCATCTCTGGAAAGAGAAATATGGTAAGTTAAGATTAGCCTACAATGAAAAAGAAGGATCTTGTTTTGACGGAAAAGGAGAGATCTTCCAACCAGGCGGGTGGTATGACTGGCGGGGCGGCCGCTATGCCCCATCGGTTATTGTCGGGATCTTGTATATATGTTACGTGCTCCGGAAACTCTCATAGCCCGTTATAGGATTGTATGGAGAATTGTCAATAGTTCTGAATGTCGTCTGCGGCGCAATTTGTGCAGCTTGTGGTGCGTTTGAAGAGGTAACAACTTTGCTTTAAGCAACAGATGTCTATGATATAAGAATAATAAGTCAATCTTCACTATATCTCAATCACACTGGAGTCAATTTCCAGACATATTGAAACAAATACAAGAATTGATGATGTAATTGGATTTCCCTATAAAACGATGTGTGACACTGCGCAGGGCGAGGAGCGTGTTGGACTCTACACACTCCTATATTTTCCATCTAAGGGTGGATAGCAAAAGCTAAACTACATTTATATCGACAATACCATGTAGTTCAGCTATATGATACAAGATGTCTCTAGTGCCACTAGTGTTGGACACATACAATGTGGCGCCATCTATTATCGCGCATTATAACTAAAAGACAATTTTGGAACTTATTATTTCAGGATCCAGACTATTTTATGTTGTCATGGACTTTGGAATGACAAACAACTTAAAACCCTTTGTACCTTGGTGGGATTGGATGATTCAGTAAGCAAATTAAGTTAGGCCACACAAGCCATAACCAGACCACGACATCTTAAGGTGGAAGCTCAGGGTCAGGGCGCGAAATTCAAAATGTCAATGGTTTTTATTTTTTTACGAAAAATTTGGACATCTTTACGATGTAATTTAGTGTTTTGCGATATTAGCATTCTGCATTGGATGTCTCGATGTATTAAGTTTGCTTAAAAAAATACCTAAAGCGATACAACACCATAAAGTTAGTAAAAGTAGCGGTTTTTACAAACCTTATGGTATTGTATCGGATTAGGTACTTTTTTAAGCAAACTTAATACATCGAGACATCCAATACAGTATGCTAATATCGCAAAACACTAAATTACATCGTAAAGATGTCCAAATTTTTCGTAAAAAAATAAAATCCATTGACATTTTGAATTTCGCGCCCTGACCCTGAGCTTCCCCCTTAAAGACTATGCACCAATAGGGGAATAGTCTCCACTTGCCTCATCAATAAAATTGCATTGTTCTAATAATTACAGGTAAAATTCACATTGTTTGAACAAGTGGGCACATTATTCAAACAATATTGTTTGAATTACATTATGCAACACTAAACCGTTTACCTACTGTTATTAACACTGGCTCATAATTTTATCTAGGTCATATAGAATACTCAAATAACCGTCGTTAAAGAGCCTTTGCGCGCGCCGGCTCTTTGACTCGCTTACTTTATTATTTAACTTGATAAATACATACTTATCTTAACACATGAACTATCTTTTTCCATTGGTCGGCACAATTACAATACCAACTGAGAGTTATGTCAAGTCAAAGTCGAGTCAAATCATTTATTTCGTACAGGCCTACGGGGACACTTACAAATTGTCATTACATTTTCTATTTTTTAAGTACAATCTAGAGCAGCCTTTCCCAAAGTGGACGATAACGCCCCCTTGTGGGTGCTGCAGGCCTAAAGGAGGGCGGTAAGAGACCCAGAAAAAAATGGGGGTGTTGTCTAGAGGCTTACAATAATTAATTTAATTCGAAGTTATAGTGGTTTTTAAGTAGGTGAAAAAATGCGGGCGCTAAATAAATAATTCATTCTCAAAATGGGCAGTAGACAAAATAAGTTTGGGAACCTCTGATCGAGAGGGAACTTATGTGAAATAAGGGTTCTATATCACGTTTACAACTCGATTTAGTAGACGTCTGAAGCGCATCGACAGCGCGTGAATGTCGTCTTCTTATTCACTCTGAATAGTAAGATTCTGCACACTGCCATTTCCACGCTGCACTCAAGCTGCACTCAAGCTGCACTGTACAAACCCCAAACACCCCTACATTCACTGTAATAAGATTTTAATTCCAATGTCATTTGGTACTGGCTACTAATCACTGACATTAAACAATCAGCTGATTTTCTCTCATATTGACAGTGACAAAAAAATATAACAATCATATAGTCAACAAAAAAATTGTAAAATTATAAATATTAAAAAAATAACATTATTTCTATACTAATATAAGACCTATGCTGACAATTGAGAAACACAAAGGTATAGTCATTTTAATTTCCTCTAGTAACTCATAGCATATGATGGACATTCAATAAATAAAATGAGGGATTACATACATACTCTTAGATCATCTCATCACCTGCAAAATCACTGAAAGCTTACTGTACCTTCCAAGACCCAAAAACCAAACCTAATTCCATTAAAGTATGTTCAATACCTATATAGTTATATTTTGGGATCAAGGTGTGATGGTGATATAGTCAGGGGCGTTGCCAGGGGTTGCCACAGGGTAGGGCACAAACTCAAATTGGCCCATTAACTTTTCTTCATCAAAAATCTGACAGCAATAAAATGTTGCTCCTTCCTTGAAGTTGCTGGTCTAATCTACCCAGTTATTATAGAGGCACATCATTTCTTGGCATCAGTAGTGATAAGGTCTCATATTTATCACTTGACTCCATGAGCCAGGGGGGGCAGCTGTCCTACTCTGCCCCATTGTGGCTATGTGCATGCCCCCAGTTCATATTACAGTACCTATAATTGTGTTGCTTAGTTTGGGACCATACACTTGTGCTTGTCTGGCAATGTCATTATTATTAATCTTTATAAGTAAGACTACACATCCAAACTATTATTATCTATGGGACAAACTTTTGTAATTCAGCTTTATCAGTGAATAAGGAAGTTCCTATGTTTACTAACAGAATTAACCTTTGAAGGTAAATTACTATAATTTATTTAATTATAAATGTTTTGTTAGGTGGATTGTTTAATTGTTGCTTTTCATGTTGTTATTTTAGTCACATTTTATTTCACTCAAGATATCAGAGAGATGTCACTTATCAAATAAGTGGCCATTTTCACAATTATGAATTTACTTATTTTTAGTTATTATATTTTACTTATTATACTAGCTGTTCTGGCGAACTTTGAACCACCTCAGATGTCTATTATTATCTTTATCATTATTTTTTTTAGTGAATTTTTGCTATTTTGGCGGAGACAAATTAAAGAAATCATAAGTCAGCCTTGAGTTATAAATGGTATAACTAACACAACTTTGTTTTATATATATAGATTAAATTACAGTAACATAAATCAAAAAGCATATTAGTACTATAATAAGCATACTAGTACTATTAGTAAAGCCTACAAATTTGTACACATGGACTTAACTTTTTTTTTGGGCTATCTCCAGGAAATCCCTACATTTTCCAACACTATAGCACAGCCGGCTGTGATCAGACAAAATGTGGGATGAATCAAGTTTTTATTGTTCCCTCGTATGAATTACGGAAGGGAGAGAGTGACTACCACATAGGTTTTGTCCTGAATTGAGTGCTAGCCCTTCTAGACAAAATTATACTATAATTTGATCTTGTTATAAGCCATCACAATGCCAAGTTAAATTTAAATTTGCTATATGCATTGAAATCCATCAATTATTATGTGATAAAAAATATCTGATGTACTGACATGTCAAGTGTCATGGAAATCAGTTCAGTAGTTTCAGTAGTTCATTATGTGCAAACAGACTGACAAACAAAAACTTAAAAAAAATAAAAGCTGTGGGTTTTATCAGCACATCAGTAGTATATTGGCTAGGATTAGGATTGAAGCAAGAACTGCTCAGTGATGAGAGCTGCCCCACTATCAACTAGGTTATTGACCCTTTTAAATGGTAGTAGGTATTACCAAATAACAACAACAAATAATTTATATTTAACAACATATATTACACTGAACTTCCTTAAAGCTACCTACCAACAGTGACACACCAGTATTTTTGTCTATCGAGTTTATGCAAGACATACCTTAGAACATGATTTAAGATGTTAAAGGGGGTTTGAGGGTGTTGGGGAGGGCATTGCAGATATCTCCAGGAGCATGTTCTCATTGCGTAAACAGTTTAAAGTAGTATTCATTATTATTGCTAATTCTACTGACTACATGGTGTGTCTAAAGTAAACTTGATACAACTGGAATTTCTTGCTCAAACACTATAGGTATGAGAGGGATGGTGATACATTCAGTTCCATGTTTGTGCGCCAACAAAATTAACAGTAATACACTTAAAATTACTCTTGCAATACGTTGTATGGCATTACGAAGCATTATCAAAAGAAAAGTACCATTATAAGTATCTTATGTATGAAATCTTTGGGGGTTAGCTTAAGAAAATAGAAAAAGCTCTGTTAGTAAGCCTTTGGATTATAATGTTTTTGTCATTATTATTATCTAGACTGTTGTATACTTGCTCCAGTTAAATTCATACTTTAATACATTTTACAACAAATTGATGCCAAGAGGTTATACACAAACAAGACATGAGTACACAATGTTGTTGAGGGAGCAATAATGTTTATATTCAATCAAATGGGAACGAATCAAGGAAATTTTAAGTTACTAACGATCATGATATGATAATCTATTCACCGGGCGCCAAAACCCGATATCGTCAACGGCGATAAGGACCAAAATAATCTCCGATCTGTCAAAGCATGTGTGAAAACAAAAAAATTCACGTGACCAAGCATAATTGTAACCGATCGCGACCCGCGCAGGTTTATAAACTCTTAACAGCCGCATAAACAGGACCGCTACACCGAGATAACGGTTAATCCATCGTATCGCCGCACTCGCAAAAAAGTGCACCAAATTCGATCGAGTTTTTAGGTTATGTTGCACGGAAACAGATTTTAACGATTTTTATCATTTTTTCTCACAACAAATGCTATGTAATTCGATTCTTTAAGGTTTTCAAATGAAAATTGAACGCATTAGAACTCGTTTTAGGCTTATTATTGGTTATTATGCCAAATGAAACGCCCGCGCGAACCTAACCTTGATCACGGCACTCTGATGAATTTCTAGTTCAAGGTCCTATGAAAAAACTGAAAAGTCACATGAAGGCGTTACACAAACAAAACTGAAATATCATTGCGACCCGCACAGAAATCTATTTTAAGACAAACAACAGACGAAAAAAGCACTAACCTTTACAACCTCAGGTGACGGCTTTATCCATGTAATTTGTGTTTCGATATTTGCACACGTATAACACAATTCACACACCACGCACAGCACAAATACACGTTTTTAACACTAATAGTATGCACCACTTTTAATTTAAAAAGGTTTTTCTTTAAAAAATTAACACTTCACGAAACATCACATGTTACGAACTTCACGACAGCACAAACTGGTGTTGCCAACGATTGTTTAAAAATCTACCGGTTAAAAGTTGACATGTGGTTTGGTTTAACTCCAATCCAAATCCAATAGTCCACGTCCAAACCCGAATTGTGTTTTTCACTAAATTAATCCCGAATACGTACGTAGGTACTGGTCCAACTAATCTAAAGTACAAGTTGTGAATAACAGAGTACATAAAATAAGTACATTATAAAAGGAGTAAAGATATCCTCTACCACTTTCCCTGGTATTATTACTATTGGTCTACCTGAGTTAAAACAATACAAATCTCATTTTGTAAAACATGTGCAATAGTTCAACTATGACGGCTTATTGTTATATTCGGCTTGTAAATACACGGGATATTTTAGGATTTATTCAATACTGAACGAACAAAGTAGTGTGCACATTTTAGGTAAAAAACATTTTTGTAGTCTAGTGGTGCTGGTTTACTGCTTGGTTTAAGTTTAAGACTGTTTCCATCGGGTAGTCAAGGTTTCAATTTCAATTGAGACAAATTCTGCCATAACAAAGCGTTGTTTAGAGGCGGACCATTCAATTGGTGTTTATTAGATGATATTTATCTAATGATTATTTTATCCCCTCAGACGAATAATATAAAACAGACAGAGTGTCGCGAACGATATATTGAACCTCGGTAAACTAAGCCAATTTGTGTAGGACACGCGAATGACATTATGAATTTAATTCACTGATCTAAGTTTAGGAGTAAAATAATAACAATTTGCAGGTATGAATCAGAATCAGAAGGTTTTTATTCATTTGACCATTAAATACAGCCTTAATAAATGAATGTTATATGGTTATGTTCGAATTTGCGTGTCCTACAAAAATCGGCTTAGTTTTTTGTCCTTCAATATATTATTCGCGACACTCCATCTGTCTTATTTCATTCCTCTAAGATTATCCCTAAAATGCTTATTTTCAGATGCCTCGAGGTCTAGGTAATGAGTCAAGCCACAATAATGTCACAATAGGCGAAACTACGGAGGTTTTGGAAATCATAAAAGAAGAACAAGTCACTCCCAAAGACTCGAATACAAAAGTAGAGCCTAAACCACCAGAAGAAGAACCCACCAAAGAAGTTAAATGTAATTGTTCTTGTAAAAAAAGTGACGAATCGATAAACAGGGTTAACCCTGAAGACTTAGAAAAGATTTTGAAAGAAAGAGAGGCGGTTTTGCGCGAGGAATATGATAAACGCTTAGAAGATGAGATGGTTTTCATGAAAGATAGATTCGATTTTATTATTTCGTAAGTATACTATCTACTTTAAGTTAATTATATTATATTTGTAGTGTACCAACACACTTATACAGAATTATTAAGAAAAGGAACACTGAGCCTGCAAACTTCTTTAACGCCTTCTTTACAAATATTATAATACAGAAAAAATATTACACCCTGAATAATATTTTTTCTAATAATAGAAATGAGCAAATGCGTGCCTCCTTTATGCTTCGAGAAGCGCATAGGGAGAGACAAGAAAAGATTACGGCTCTACAAACGCAATTGGAGTGCAAAAACTTGGCTGGACTTATGTATGTTATGTGCTCAGAGAGGCGGAGAAGTAAATTAGAACG
Organism: Pheosia gnoma; assembly: GCA_905404115.1. Taxonomy (NCBI): domain Eukaryota; kingdom Metazoa; phylum Arthropoda; class Insecta; order Lepidoptera; family Notodontidae; genus Pheosia; species Pheosia gnoma. The sequence goes on from FR989916.1 coordinate 5,458,716, forward strand.
GCTTAGGCTAATCGAAGGTACTGTACAGTTAAACCACTTTTTAAAACTATTTACGCTATCTGTAGTCTGCAAACCACAAGTACAGTAATTTTTAGACACCTAAAAATAGTTTAGTTATATTTTATTTGTGGGTCAACAACATCTTAACCATTGTCAATAGTTTCCACTTCGTCGAGTTTTGAGTGAGAATTAAATATGGCAACACTAGTCAGATTTAAAAGTATAAACACATGCGTGCAATGAAACGAAATTCGCGCACATTTTCTATTCTCCATCTCTTTCTGCCCGTTATCGAAATAGATAAAAAAAATTGTAGCATACTAAGCGCGCACGTTTTGACTCGTGAAATTTACGTTTCGTTTTGTACTATTTTATTTTCCCAAATTATCTTTTTTCCATTGAGTATGGCTCAACGTGCGCGATTTAGTTTTAACCTGAGTGTATAAGATTACTGTTTTTCAACAGAATATACGAATTATATACGCGCTTTACAAGAAATATTGACCGATGGTCAGGCATTGATCCTTTACCTGTCCCGAGGGTATAAAACAGCGACAAGGGTGGACCACGAATGGCGGGAAAAAATGAAGAAAATCGTTAAAGAGGTGTGCGCTAAAACTAGATCCCGAACAAATCGTTCAATGAGCTGCAGCCGTTCAAAAGTTTTACTTACCCATCGAACGACCAGCTTAATATCGTAACTTTCCCTTATGAAGGGGTTTTCCAAGTGTTTCCTGGGTTTTGAATCAAAATTTAAAAAAAATACAACTTTGTCTACGAAGGACTAGGTGTATTATATGGGAAACCTTTTTGAATGGGTTTGCATTTGACCTAGACGAATCCAAAGGTAAGCAAAGTGAATGGGTAACCATAAGTCAAATTTGACAGCAGTTAAGTCGGTCAAAAACCCAATCTAAGACCAATCATAGGCTTACCGGGTTCCGGGCCTTGGCTAAAATCAATATATATATATTGCCTATAGCACTCAGGCATAATTTAGCTTCATGTTAGTAAAATTATTTTTAGAATCAGATCCAAACTCACAAACTATCCATAATTACTTCTGTATAATATTAATATACCTATATACAAGGTATAACAAAAATAGTGTTAAATATTTTAACCGATGAATCAGTAAGTTATATGGAAGATGTTTTTTTTAAACAAGGCGCACCAGTAGCGTTTGTCCATGCGCTCAGTAGGGTTTCATATTTGAAATGCCTTATAATTTGATTTATTTCTTTGGGAATGTTATCTTTATAACCTACTATTAACCGTGTTAAAATACTTTAAACTTTTCTTGTTATTATCTTATATATTATGTAGATGGTTAGTTGACATCCTCGTAGATTAGAAGGAGACAACGATAAAATATGGCCACATTTTCACCATCAAATAGAGAACTAAACTATCTATTACTCAATGAAACAGTTCATGGCATTCATCTACAACTACACCGGTGGCCCCCCGGAATCGAACCAGTACTTCTTCGACCTGCCGCAGCTCTTGAAGACCGAAGCGCCAATAGTAGACAACCCTAAGGAAGACCCTTGCGAAGTTGGGGAAGAAGAGGGAGAATCTATGGATGCTGGTAGAACACCCACAGTACATAAATAAAAAAAAAAATCTTGTTTTTGGTACGCGCATCACTTGAGAACGGCTGAACGTATACGGCAATGATTTCTTTTTAATTTCGTAATATTTCGATTCAGGTTTTTAGAGAACAAAAAATTAAAAAGTTGTTGGGAAAAACTGAATGTGCTTAATTGATGGAATTTGACCAGATCAACGTCTATCGGGTCAGCTAGTTAATAAAAATTACCGCCAGACGAACACACGAACTGCACAGTCCCAAACTAAGTAACGCTTTGATATGCGGTATCAACACACGATCGAACTTGGTACAAGCCGGAGCATGGAATTAATCCACAGACGACAGCTCTCTAACTAGACCAACAGATTTGGTACAAAGCTATGTTACCATTATATATATTGCCATATTGTACGGTACGATGCTTAGAATGCGACAGTTCGTGTGGCGTCTGGCGATATTTATTAATTGTCCACGTTTCCGCTAGGGGCACTGCTGTGATCGGTATTTCTGTAGCGTAAAAACTCGTACTACTCAATCCCCTCAGTGTTCGTTCCACCTCTTCAGAGGCCCAAGGCGATCAAACATGGTGGGAGCGGTTGGATGGCGATTGTCGTCCGTTCGTGATGTTCGGTGATATGGCGGAGTTCAAACCTGACCAGAGACGCGAGGTGCTGAAGATTGTGAAGGCAGAGAAAACTGCACCGAAGAAGTGGAAGGAATATGGTAAGAAAACTATGAAAGGAATATGGTACTTATACATGAATGCAATGATATGATACTCGTTTGAAATCTATGGTTCTGATTATTTTACGAGCAAAAACAAATCGATTGATTGGAAAATAATTTGAAATAGGTATAATAAGTATCTAACTGAAAATAGCACAGATATAGCCAATAATTACAATTTCACTGTGTATAAAGCTAATTCACTCAATAACCATAAACCATTAGCGCAGTTGGTAGTAACCCTGCTTTCTGTGCCGAGGGTCCCGGGTTCGAATCCTGGTAGGGACAAACTTTGTGTGAGGAGCACGAATGTTTGTAGCCAAGTCATGGATGTTTAATATCTTTATAAGTAATATATACTGGATTCGCCCCCAGACCATTGTACGGTACCCATAATACAAGCGTTGCTTAGTGTGCGAGTCGCACACTAAGCAACGCTTGTATTATGGTACCGTACCAGACGAACAAACCAACTATACGGTCGCACAGTGCGACCGTATAGTTGGTTTGTTCGTCTGGCGATATTTATTTATTTATTTATTTATAATTATTGATTCCTCTGAGTTTAGAGGTGACATCAAAAAGAATTTACATATGTTCGCGGCACTCTGTCTGCTTTATTTCCTCGTCGGAGTCCGCAACTTAACATTATTGATAACATTATCATGTCTATCTATTTTATAGTATAACTTCTACTTCGATAGGTAGCGTGCTTACTGACGTCATATTCTTATCTACATGCTACTGATTTAATAGATAGCGTATATCCAGCGTATAGATAGTTTATCTATCTTTATCACGAAACTTATCTCAACATTGTATCATTTACTTGTAGGTAGATATAATATGTGGTACCGGAAAGTTAAAAAGATATTTATGTTATCTGTCTATCTACAAAAGAGGCATTATTTAGTATCACAATTATTTGTTTTGTTATATTTTTGTTGTTATTGTGCTCATATATTTGTTATGTTATTTTACAACAAGAACATGCGGGAAACCATCATTAATTTGAAACAGCATCGGTGGCTGGGGACCTTTGTAGTACCATCTAGAGGCGTATCCATCCAGAGGCGTGTCCATCTAGGGGCGTACCAGTCGCAGGGCTTACCCATCTAGGGAGGTTCCCATTTAGCGTTTTACCCGCCTAGAAAAGGTGTTCGTATAGGGGCGTACCGTGCCCATCTAGGGGTATACCCGGCTATATGCGTACCCATTTAGGGGGGCAAGCCAGTATAAGGGCGTACATGGGGGCACCGTTTAGGACTAGGTGGGAACTAAAATTTTCATCGGAGCCTAAACTTATATACCCGGGTGCTCGTAGTTCCCGCCCCTTTAGACAGATACGTTTCTAAATGTTGCCCTCTCAATCCTTCAGTGTTCAACGAGATGTTTCTGAAGGCCGATTGTCCTAACTCCGACGAAATCAAGGATGTGTACCCGAGCCGACTGCCCGGTGCACAGAAATGGGAATGCAGTATGGCCACCCTGCAAGAGGGGGGCACTTCAAAGATTCTGAACGAAGTAAGCTGTAAACATTTCTCTTTTCATGCTCCTGCTCCATCTGCGTCCTATGGTGTACCATCGAGTATTTACAGGTATTCACAAAGCACTTGTTGTACGCTGATGGCAAATATCTATAGGTACAAATAAATAAAATTGGAGTGTCTGTTTGTAATATTAAAATAACCGCTTTTTCCTAAGTGCATTTGGATGTATACACGGTACATATACCAAAACAACATTTTTTAAAATTTTTGTGTCTGTCTATATCTGTCTGTCTGTTTGTTCCGGCTAATCTCTGAAATGGCTGGACCGATTTTGACGGGACTTTCACTGGCAGATAGGTGATCTAACGAGGAGTAACTTAGGCTACTTTTATTTTAGACTAGCTGTTACCCGCGAGATCGTCCGTTTTTTGTTAAATACCACGCGGACGAAGTCGCGGGTAACAGCCAGTCGGTAATAATTATAATGTTGCCCTCATATGTTATTTGCAGACGTTATCAGCTACACGGCGCAACACTACGCAGAGTGTCGATATCCGCGGCGGCATGGGCTCCTTACTGAAGATCATGTGAGCTTTGTATACATACCTTATGCTTTAGTGTTTAGTCCAGGGCCCCAAGTCTCCTAACACAATCGATTCACGATCGAACATCTTCTTCTTCTTCTTTCTTCACGAAATGAGATGCGATGAAATAAAATGGATATGAATATGACTTCACCCGCAACTTTTTTTTTTTTTTTTTATTACATTTTTCTTCCAACTCCTCCTATTTATCTTTCGATTAATTTCGTGCGGGTTCCAAGACAACTAACTTTATCCCGGCACTCGCCGAGGGTCAAACCTCGGTGTCTTCATTGGACACCACTGTAGATCCTGGCTTACAGGAGTAGCAGTGGTGGGAGTGTGTGGCGGGCCTAGACCCATTTAAAAAAAAAAGGTGACACGTCGATTCGATCATCAGTCAATCATGTGTGTAAGTAGTTTTGAGGCTAGTCTAGTTTCAGCGTTGACGATCGTTCCGGGTTCGAGTCCCGTGGGCCGATTATGATCTTTGATTTTTTAATTTGTCTCCGCCCCGAATAGCAGAATAACTATTGAAACATAGGAAAAAATTGATTTTCTCATACATCTGTACGTCAAGTGCGATATTATTCGTAAGCCAACCGTATACTTTATAGTCTACTGTATTTAGACAAGTTTTATGGAGAATTGAAAGTTTTAAATATCATCCGCTAGAGGCGCTTTTCAGTTCTCCATACAAAATGTTTAAATACGGTAGACTATAAAGTATACAGTTAGCTCGCACTTGACGTGCTGAGCCGGTGCTAAGTTCGCCGCGACAGCTAGCTTTACTATAATTTACAGAACGTCAACGAACGTCAGCCAGCAAGCGCCGAAAACGACTCTACTTGGGGCGAGGGACTCTATGGAGATACAGTCTACTACTAAACTGGTAAAGTTAATGATCCACTACTTAGCCTATACTCTTATCCTTGTAATGTTGTGTGATGATCACAGACAACACACAGCGTGCGCTACAAGATAAGCGCAAAAAAACAAAAAAACTGGTCTAGCACGTAAATCTACACACACATATTATAAAAAAAATGTCCAGAACTTCTTAGTCTATTTACCATTAGCAAAAACTTTTCACAAATGGGTACAGTTGGTATAGTAACCCTGCTTCCTGTACGAAGGCTGTCGGGTTCGAATCCCGGTGAGAGCAAGCTTTGTGTGATGAGTACAAATATTTTTACCCGAGTCATGACATATAATATTTTTAACGAACTTCAATAAAAGGAGGAAGTTCTCATTTCGATTGTTTTTTATTGTTATGTTTGTTACCTGCAACTTCACATTAGTTAAATATTTCGTTTAGTTCGACAAGGTTAGATAATTTTTTGCTTTTTAGTTTTTTGAAGGCGATTTTTTTTATAAGTAATTGGAGCACCCGTAGTCCATTGTAAGGTACCATAATAAAAGCGTTGCGTTGTTTGGGACCGTAGAGTTGGTGTGTTCAACTGGCGATATTATTATAATATATTTTTTTTATGCAGCGCGAAAGAAGCATGCGTAAAGGAAATGGAGCATCTTCCAAGGTGGTGATAAAAGTCGGTAAGAAGAAAGTAAGTTATTTTTAAATTATACTTTACTTTAGAGTTTTAGACTGTCAGCCAGTGGCGTAGCTATGCAACCAACGGCCGCCGAGCAAAAATGAAATGGGGGCCATGTTTATTAATTTAAACACACCTGTTATTTTTATGTTCTGGAGGTGGTGATAATCAAAGAAGCCAGCAACACCGAACTCCTCTAAGATATTAGTCGAGAAACTGTCTGCCACGAGTGCCAACCGTATACGTATTGGGGTCGAGTCACCTTCGTCCGTAGGAGAATTAAGTACCCTCGAGATACCCTACACGTGACCCTGGGTGGTGCCAACCAGGTGACAACTCTACTGGTGGTAGGCTTCGGCCGTGGCTAGTCACCACCCACTGAACAAAGCCATGTCGCCAAGCGGCCTAGCCGTGTTCCGGCATGATGTTCGGTGTTGCCATTCATGGATGGCGGGTCAGATCAGCTGCGCTGCATGTGCCTAGTGAATGTAGCGTCTCGATCTACTGCCGCCTTCCTACCTAGGCAAGTATGCTCCATCGTAGATCTCATCGTCACTTACCATCAGGTGAGATCGAGATCAAATACTTGCCTATAATGTATAAAAAAAAAAAAAACAAAGTATTCGGTTAGCTTACGAACAATCTCGCACTTGACGTACAGTTCTGTACGTCAAGTGCGAGATTATGCGTACACTAACCGTATACCGTATAGTCTACCGTATTTAGACACATTGTATGGGGAATTGAAAAGCGCCTCTAGCGGATGGTATTCAATACTTCCAATTCTCCATACAATATGTCTAATTACGGTAGACTATAAAGTTGCACTTGACTTACTGTGTACAAAGCGAACAAACACGTAGTCTTTGACGTATAGTACAAGAACATATATGGTAATAGTAATTAATCTAATCGCAGCCCACCATGTTTGACGACGTGGATGACGAAGAGGAGGCTGATGGCGAGAAATCAGGAGCCAGGTAATTAATTTATTACCAACTAATGCACGTACACACACACACACACCACACACACACACCACTCACTCTCTCTCACACACACACACACACCACACCCACCACACACACCACACACACACACCACTTACTCTCACACACGCACACACACACACACACCACACACACACACACACACCACACACAAACCCACACACCACACACACACCACACACACACACACACATAGAGACCTGGCGCAGATTGCAGCGCAAAGATTGCAGCCACTTTGCTTTGATGACTTGTTTTGAATTAGTCTTTATTTCAACTACGTGTGTTGTTTTATAAATGACTTGTTAAACAAAATACGAAACCTATAAAAAATTATTTTTATTTAGAACATTAACATTAGGATTTGAAAACCTAATGTTATTCACTATTAAAATACATTTGACATATATTCCTAAATATACACATTTTTCTGATAATCCTTACAAAACATAAACTTGCAAGGTGTTTCGATTTTTCGGTTGAGAAGTGAATCAGAATATTTTTATTTACGTAGACCATTATGTACAGTACTTATGAATCGTCAAAAGTTACAAAAGTATTATGCTACTGCTTCACCACCCGTTCGGAATGCCGTTCCTATGGAGAAGAACGGGCAAGAAACTCCATGGTTGCTCTTTTTTAAAATAGCACTTTTACATTTTTGAGCAATACATTGTTATAGGTATGTGAGGACAATGTAGGAACGGCTAATCAGACTTTAGCAGCAGGTCAAAAAAAACAAAAAGTACTAACGAAGTATAAAATTACAGTTAATGGCTACATGGTTCCCACATTTAGAAATTACTTATGTAAATGAAAATGAAAATGAAATGTGTATGTCATCACTGTGCCACACATATCTCTCTCATACTTATCATTGGTTTTATTCTCAATAGAATGTCCGATGACGACATTTCAAATGAGAGTTCGTCCGCGATTGGGTAAGTGAACAACATCCTCAATATTCCTTCATAACTGCACAGAACACAAAATAAATAGAACAGCAGCCGACCGCAATTTATTTGTTCTAAAATGCCGTAAAAGTATCGTTAAAAGTTCCCCTTGACGGTAAACGTATAGTAATGCATAATTATAGCGTATAATCGTTATTGCCTCTATTCATGTATGTGTGAAACAAATAAAAAAAAGTAGTGGAACAATTCACAGACATGCCCAAAACCTAGCATTCGACTTAAGTCTTACCGGTCAACCCACGGTTTATCAGCTTAGTATGGTCAATAAAGTGTCGCTATTAATTTGCTCAAATATGAGGCGATGCGTGCCTCACATGCCATTTCCAGTTTTGTTTTCATTCCGTGCGTGGTATTATTATTAATCGAGATCAGTATAAAATTACTGACACTAGTAGACAAGACTAAGTAGGCGTTGATATCTTGTAAAGTATAACGTAAACTAAGCTTAATCTATACATCTATACATACATATAAATAAAATTGGAGTGTCTGTTTGTAATATTAAAATAACCGCTTTTTTACTAAGTGCATTTGGATGTATACACGGTACCTATACCAAAACAACATTTTTTACAATTTTTTGTCTGTCTGTCTGTTTGTTCCGGCTAATCTCTGAAATGGCTGGACCAATTTTGACGGGATTTTCACTGGCAGATAGCTGATGTAACAAGGAGTAACTAAGGCTAATTTTATTTTAGAAAAAACATAGGATCTCAAAAATATTAAACCAATGTTGCAGCGTTGCGCCTGATTAAGTTTGATAGCAACAACCTGCAATGCGTCCCGCGGGCTCAGAACGCGCGAGCAGGCTGTTGCCAACGGTTGTGTCTTTGTTAAATACCACGCGGACGAAGTCGCGGGCAACAGCTAGTAATAAATAAATACTGTCATAGATGATTTATCTGTGATACAAAATGCGATTCTCTTTTATAAAATGGCACGGGACGTTTTCAGAGCACGAGGTCTTAATGTCAACTGACTGGTTAAATGTTGTTTTTATTTATAATTAGGAGCCTCCACGTCGACAGTTTGGACGTCCTACCGAGCCACGTGGCGGATAACTTAGACAGGACCATCAACTATGAAAAGGTAAATTACAGATTACGTAGATACCATTACAATACGCCGAATCCAATCATTTTTCAGGTGAAAATTATTGCTACTTTCAATTCACTGAGCAGACGCTTCAGACTACAGAATTCTAACCTTTGAACTTGCGCGCATTTGTATGTAGTAAAATTCTGACTTCACATAATGTTTAAACTTAAAAAATAATAATTGAAAGGTGCGTATACCCATCCTGAATCACTCTATATAGCATTTCTGGATGAGATGCTATCCCGTGTAGGAGCAGTTAGGGCACAATATTTTTAAACCACCTCGAGAAAGTTAATGGCTGCGGCGTTGACATGCCATTGCATCATAATAATAACGCTTGATAGAAATATACAAGCAAAGTTTTTACTGCCAACTTAGTAAACGTTAGGGTATATAATATAGTACTTTAGGGGTAACCAATTTGGGTTTTCCCTGTGACTCGTGAAAGTCAAATCATTTATTTTGTTTAGCTAGGCCCACTTTACAAACAATTTTGACGTGACCTGAGAGAGAACTGAGAAGATACAGCAAGGAACTCAGCGGGCTTATCTATTTTACAGTATTTTATTAAGTCGTCACTGATCGTTTTAAATTGTAAAGAAAATATGCTCAAGTGTGTTGCTATTTTGACACTTAAAACAGCAAAACCAGTGCATGCAATTATATTTTTTTCCAATTCGTCGTCCGTCTGTGTCTTCCTTACTTAGATCCTCACTAAAGAAGTGGTTTACCAAGTTCACATTTGAGGCTTATAAATAAGATAATTATTGAAATAAAACAAATTTTAAGGATTTTATCGCAAGTATTTTGTTTTTTACGTTCCCGACGTTTCGGCTGGTTTACCAGCAATCATGGTCACGGGAGGACTGAGGTGTTAGACGTCTTAGTGTCATAGGTTAATACTTGGGTACTCTCATATTTAGTTGTTGTTTACGGTCCGATCTACGCAGAAAGTGCTCACAACGTAAACAACATAAAATAAACGCGATAAAGTCCTTAAAATTAGTTTTATTTCAATGTGTAGTATTCGCTTGAATATAATAAAAATCAATATAGGATAATATTGTTACTATTGCTTATGCAATGCGCAGGCGTGTCCTATGGAAAAATGTCAGCGGATGCAAGTAGATTCGTTCATTCGTTCGTTGCCGCCGTACATGCGAGCCAACCCATACACACACTTCGAGCAAACGTTCGAAGAGTATGAAACTTGCACCCCAGGTTTGTTGATAATATTAAGCCCTTTTTAACCTAATCTAATCGCCAGGGAAAGGTCTCCCAGACAGGCGGGTGTTGCGCACACCCACTTTGCCCCAAAGTAGGTAGTTGGGGTTTGCGTATATATGTAACGGTTACTGGTAAACATTGATACCGCGATTCAGACTTTTCTTATTGTATGGAGCGTTGTTATCAGCGCCATCTGTAGTCGGCGTAGTGAATATGGGTTTCGTAACGATAATATAGAGGTCGTTACAACATTAGACGCAGTTCTTAACAATGATAGCCAAGTTTGGTAGAACGCTTGCTATGGAATCAAAGTGTCCTGGTTCAAACCTCTAAAATGTCAAAATAACACCAGCTTACTAAAGACTTGTTTCACGATGTGTTGGTGAACCCTATCCTCAACTTGGTCTTCTGTCAAATAAGTTGGGGACAGGGTTTATCAGCACACACTGTAATAGGCCGCAAGGGTACTAAATAATCCTTTTGATATAACAAGAGCAAATGGAAATGCTGAAGCAAAGGATGGAAGCTAGGAAGGTGGAAGGGCCTCCGGACGTCCTGGCACAGTGTCCCCTGGACGAGTGGACACCGAGCGTGCAATGGGGTCGAGACCCAGACCTCAGTGCTGTCGGGAGACTTGCCGCCGTGTACCTGTAAGCAG